>JAQZBX010033310.1:0-25451 GCA_029593785.1 Cabassous unicinctus | reverse complement strand
CCATTAACTCTACTCATTAACAATAAACATTTACAATAAACATTATTAAAAATTCTACATACATTAAGCATGAGCCTTCATTCTCCACCCATATTCTATTTCCTATGGGAGTATAAAGGGGTATGGGATTTTTCTTTTTGGAGTAATGAAAATGATTGAATATTGAGGTGATGACACAACTCTGTGGTATGAGAGCCACTGATTGTACATTTTGAATGGATATTACAAAGCATGGGACTGTATAACACAACAAATCATTTTGTGGAAGATTTTAGTTAACTGAACAAATATGAGAACATTCTCTTATGAACTATAACAAGTATAGAGTACTAATACAGGGTGTCTGTAACCAGGTGGGTTGGGGGAAAATACAACTAATGCAAGATATTGGCTATAGGTAGCAGTAATGTTTTGATGATGCTCTTTCATGGTTTGTAACAATTGATTCACAACAATGCTGGTGGATAGGTAATGCATGGGTACCCTGTATGATGATATGCATGTTTGTTTTGTAAGTTCACAACTTTTATTATACACTTATTATTTATGGATGTTCACTTATGAAAGATAAGGTTTGATATAAAAAAAGTTTTAAAAATTAAAAAAAAAATAGCTTAAGATAACCAACTGTATGCCAAAAATTAGATAAACTAGATGAAATGGACAATTTCTAGAAACACACAATCTACCCACACTGACTCAAGAAGAAAGAGAAAATCTCAACAGATCAATAACAAGTAAAGAGATTGAATCAGTAATCAAAACCCTCCCAAAGAAAGAAAAGCCTAAGGGCCAGATAGCATCCCTGGAGAATTTTAGCCAACATTGTAAGAAGAATTAACATCAGTCTTGATCTAACTCTTTCAAAAAATTCAAGAGGATGAAGCACTGCCTAACTCATTCTTTGAGACTAACATCACCCTATATCCAAAGTCAGACAAAGATACCACAAGAAAAGAAAATTATGCACCGATACTCTTATGAATACAAATGAAAGACACCTCAACAATTACTAGCAAACTGAATCCAACAGCACATTAAAAAAATTATACACCATGATCAGGTGGGATTATCCCAAGTATGCATGGGTGGTTCAACATAAGAAAATCAACATAAGAAAATGTATTACATCACATTAACAGAGCAAAGGAAAAAAACCATTATGATCCTCTAAATTGATGCAGAAAAGGTATTTGACAAAATCCAGTACCCGTTCCTGATAGAAATACTCAGAAAACTATGGGTAGAAGGAAACTTCCTGAACATGATTAAGGGCATATATGAAAACCCCACTACCGACATTATACTTAGTGGTGAAAAACTGAAAGCTTTCTCTTGAAGATCAGGAACAAGAAAAGGACTCTCACTGTCACCACTGTCATTTCGACTCAAATGGGTGTTTGCACACTGATGTTCATAGTGGTATTATTCATTATCGTCAAAATGTGGGAGCAACCCCTGTGTCTATCAACAGATGAATGGAAAAACAAGATGTGCTATATATATATACAATGAAATTGTGTATATTTAGCTGTGAAAAGGAATGAAGTTCTGATACATGTGACAATATGGGTGAACTTTGAAGACATCATGTTGAGTGAAATAAGCCAGAAACAGAAGGACAAATATTGTATGATTTCACTGAAACAAAATAATTAGAATAAGCAAATTCATAGAGTCAGAAGCTAGAACATTACCAAGGGGGTAGGAAATGGGGAGTTAATTCTTTCTGTTTAGGTGATGGAAAAGCTTGGGTGTTGGATGGCGGTGATGGTAGCACAACATTAAGAACATAATTAACAATACTGAATCATGTATTAGGATCTGGTTAAAAAGGGGAATTTTAGGTTGTATATATGTTACTAGAATAAGAAAAGAACAGAGGACCATACAACACAAGGGACCCTCCTGTAAACTATGGACTACAGTTAATAGTACAATTATAACAATATTCTTTTACCAATTGTAACAAATGTACCACACGAATGCAAGGTGTTAATAATAGGGTGGTATATGGGAACTCCGTATGATTTTTCTGTAAACCTACAACTTCTCTAATAAAAAAATTACATTAAAAGAAAAGAGTTATGGGAAATAATTTAGAACAGAACACTGAAACCCAGAAGATACCCAACAAAAACAGCTTCTTCACTTAAACTTTCTAATTACTTGCTACCTTTATTCAATCTATGACCTTTTATTAGAAATTCAAAGATATTTTTTCTAGAAATATTCCTATAGAGCTATTCTCATTGAGTATCCCAAACTGTCTCATCCTGACGTCCAACTATTCCCATTCCAAGGGACCAGGCTGGGTGGGATGATTTGGTTAAGGGCAGGGGAAGAGCCTTCAAGCTCTTGTACCACAGGTTTCTAGAAGGTTCTTCTGGGTTCTGGATCAGTGCTGCCCAAAAGAACTTTCTGTGATGATAGAAATATTCTATATTTGCGTTGTTCAATATGGTGACAACATGGGATTATTCAGCACATGGAATATGATTAGTGTGACAGAAGAACTGAATTTTTAATTTTATTTAACGTTAGTTAATCTACATTAAAGTGGCTGCATGCAGCTACTGGCTCCTTGAACTAGACTTCAAAGAGTAAACACCCCAGAGACATCCATAAGCAGTTTTAAGGATTATTAGCGTATAGTTTCCAGCACTTTAAATTAAAATAAAAATGAATATTTCCTTCAATATTTTCTAACAACCTCCTTCTGGGCATAAAAATGCTTTGGCCCTCGTTTGCAATATATTAAGAGAGAGCTCCAGATTGGCTTCAGATCTACAACATACATTCCTGGTGCTCAGAAGTAGCCGTCAATCAGGGATTTGGGCTGGTGGGAAAAATCCATCACAGCAATAAAAATACTTTGAATCTAATTCAGGAGACGTTCTTTCTCTGATATGAGTATTCAGGGAATATAGGATTAAAAAGTTAAATCAGTTGAAGAGGAGAAAATAGCCATAGAACTTTTGATTATTTTTAAAAGAAGCTCTCTATTGTTTTCAGAGAACATAAAAAAGAGAAGGCGGAAAGGCAGAATTCAAAAGAGTTGAACCCTTTAGGCAGCTCTGGTTATCCTAAGCCACCCTACCCAGGGAATGCTGGGTCTCCCAAAGAACTCTGCCTTAGACTTCCCTGGGGCACTTCTGCACATTTCAGGGCTTGGAATCTACCCACTGGGTTGCTGACCAGATACCCCTTTTATCCTTTCCTTTCGAAAGTGATCAGATCAGATGGCTGGGTCACCAATGGCCTGGGGGCTGCTCAATCAGCCTCTTAACCTAGTGGTTAATCAACATCCTCAACAATGGCACAGGGTCATGAGCTTCAAAATGGCAGGTCCTCTTCTGGACAGGCAGATAACAGGCAAGTTTGAAAAATTATCTAAATAATCAGGCAATATCTGTCATCCTCCCATAGAAAGGTGAGGCATTTGATCCCAAGTATCCAGGTTAGCCTCCTTCAATGAAGTCACTAGGTAATTCTTTAACTCTCTAATTCCACTTGTCTAAGTGTCAGGTGAGAAAAATAAATTGCTCCCTTGCCACAACTACTCAGGGGGCCTCACCCTAAACTAGATGGAGTACAGAAGCAAGAAGACATTTGAATGGAAGCAGACTCAATTTCCTTCACAGGTTAGTAAAGAGTCAGGGACATGAGTGTATTCGATCTTCTCATCAAGCTAACTGGCTGGAGGCTATTTTATTGGCTAAAAAAGAAGAACATTAAAAAAAATGCATGACCTTCTTTTTGTTGTAGAGTAACTCATTGGAACATTTGCCACCATGCAAAGAGGGCTTCTGATGGGGACAAGCTACCTAAATGACTAATGGTTGCCTGATGTTGCACTCCATAAATCAAAGAGATCTTGTCAAAGAACCCCAAGCCAAATCTCCAATTACTGGAAAATGTTTCAGGAAGCATTAAACCTGAATATCCAAAGACTGGGGGACTTGAATCAGAGGCTGACAAACCCAACCAGGAACCTCATTATAACTAAGAGAGATCAGAAAGACAAGCAAATGCAGAAACACCACAGGACAGGGGCTACATCTCAGAAAAGAAACCTTCGTCAAAAATTGAGAAAGGAAGTATGTTCTCTTGGCTTCCATGAACTACAATGGTGGAAAGTGTACCTTTGGACCAACTTGAAAGTTAGCTGAAAGCATTAGACAAATTAATGATACAGAAATTCACATATAAAGAAAATGTTTCTATCTTTATAATAATCTGGGTGAACTATAAGCCTATAAAAGCATGGAAGGAACAGAGGAAAGGAAATTAAAGAAGGTTGAAATAAATTTAAGCAAGTATTTAACCTGCAAAGCAAGCATAACAATAAGTATGCAGTTGATGGAATAGAACTTGCCTAAAACTCAGAAATGTGATAATTCTCATATGACTTAGTGAAGAAACCTGAATAGCCCTGTTGAAGAATGCTTTTCTTTAAAAGAAAGGCAGTGCCAAGGCGAGAGGCCCTAAATGTGGGTCATATCTTATATTTAATTAGCAAACTTCAATATGACTTGCAAATTAGGAAGGCAGGCTGAGGTTTGAATGGCAGAAGTGCCAAGTGGGTGAAACTGACAAAGTTAAGTCTAGGGCTTCCTCTAGGCATTGGCAGGCTCTGTTGGTTCTCTTTTTAGGTGTGCAAAAAGGGAGAAATAATTTAGAACCTGGAGTGCTCTGAAAGCTGACCGCGAGTCTAACTACAGAGAGTGCCCTGACTGCTCTTGTGGAATTAGCAAGAGGAGCTGTGGATGTTCCCAGGAGTTTTCATACAAAATTAGGAATGAAGGAACCAGAGGAGTCTTTAAGCATGAAAAACAGGACGCATCTGCCACCTGAACGCAAGCCTGGCTCTGGGTTCAAAAGCCGTTTGAACTTGCCTAGCAAAGTTAACAGAGCCGTTAGAAAGACGGGTCCTCCCGAAGCCTGAAGAGAGAACCACGGATCCACCGAACGATGCACGAAGCAGAAGGGAGATGAAAGAGACGCCTCGTCGTATGGCTGACTGAATATTGTAAACATTTTAAATGACGCTGTACACAGTATTCGTAATGCTGACGGCTATTTACCCTTGAATGTTTCATCCTTTACATCTGCGTGACAAAAGGATCACTGGGTTGAAAAGCGTGCCCTGGCTTTCCTGAACCTCGGCTGTGGGGACTGAGCTGCTGGCACGTAGATCTTGTCGCCAAAGAACTACCATTGACTTACTGGGAAGGAAAGAGCCACTGACGGCGATAAATCTGCACGTTTATTTCCCTAAAATGACTACACACAGCACAAGGGTATCATGTGTCTACATACGTGTGATGAGAAACAAAATGACTCCAGGCAGGGAGAAAAATGCTGTGAAATAAGTAACTGAGCTCCAAGTATGTAAATGTTGCCTCTTACATCCTGAGCCCTGTGTTAGCCTGCAGTGGAAAGAACTCAGGGCGGGCAACGCTTTGCCACCAAGAATGCGTGTTCTCCCTGGGGAAGCCATTGCCTCCTAGGGGTGTTTTTGGTCGCTCCTGGGCCAGCACCACTTGGCTTGCAATGTGCAGGGCAGCTGCATAAAATGAAGAATTGTCCCACGTCTCATACTTTCCAAGTCCCTCTGGATATCTAAATGGGTAGAAAGCCTATTGATCATCTGAGCACAGAATTTGCCTCACTGTTCTAGAAGCATAAAGCATTTCTTACATCGTTTTAATACATATTGGATTTTCCAAGAATGCAACTACCGTGTAGGTTGAGGGAAGGTGATACTTTATTGTGTCTGGAACCTTAGCAAGATTCTTTGCATGGCCAACCCAAGCCCCTCTGGGGTCTGAGGCTAACTCAATCCTCCTTTGTCAGCACCCTGGGCACTGCCCTGTTCTCAGCATCCCCTTACAAAGTTTCCCATCTCTTAGTGTAGTCCAGAGCATTTACACACCGAGGTACCGATTACCTTACTATAGGTCACTTCCCATTATCCCCCTATATTACATCAGGGCATTTTAGAATTATGTATGTAGGTAAGTTCTATTATCTTTGCATTTCATTTCAGAGCATTACAAAGTGGTATTTATAAAAAGGGGAAGCTGGGGCTGAAGCCTGGTGAACCAATGACCTGGAAGCTTGAATGTGGGCAAATCCCTTGGCCTCCTGGGTCTTCCCTGCTGCATGAGAAAAAACAAGAGGTTCGGGCCAACTTAACTTCTGTTCCATGATGAAGCAGCTGGAGTGAGCAGCTGGCGGTGGTGCTGGGGAGCATTTGGGGGAAGAAGACTTGGAGAAACCACTAATCTGAATGGGAAAGGTGCTTCATAAACCAATCCCCTCCCCCTACAGAAACACCACCTCCACTCTACACGCGTGGCAGCTGCTCTGGGGCACCTTTAGTCTGCTCAGTGAGAAGACCATCGCTGGCCAGGAGTTTCATCCTGGAATATCAGCGATGAAAGCTTTCCAAGACGCTGTGTCGTCAGGAAGCTGTAGGTTCCTTGAGGAAGAGGCCGGCTCTACCTCTGCAGCCCCAGGTGGCCCCACAAGGCACTAGCTGCCACTGTCCTCCCCGCAGCAAGCGGCTGCACCTGCACTCACCAGGGAGGACCACACCTATTTGTGTCACCAAAATGGAGCGCAGGATGTGGTATGGGTAGAAACTGATGGGTGGATTCTCTTCTGATTTTTTTCAACACATGGGAAATCTTTTTCTTTACTAAAATTGCCTGGCACTTTCGGAAGCCTCCCAGTCGTTATTTTCCCCTCCTTTTCCCCTCATTTTTTCTTCAGCTAAAGTTGGGATTTATTCCCTGGGACAAAAGAATGTGGATGAGGAAAGTGATAAAGGGAAGGCATTAAAAGGATTTACGGTAAGGAAACGGGGGCACTTTCGAGTCTGTTAGAGAGTTCACGACCCTGAAAAGCAAATCCCTTCATGTCAGCTTATTGGTTTGGCCTGTTGAGTTTAAATTGCAGGGTCACTAAAAGAGATGTGGAGATTGAAATGTGCACAACGTCAACGTGGCTATAGGCCCCCAGGAGGTACTCAGCAGAAGGTGCCAAGGCTGCTCGCTAGGGGCTCTCCCTGGGCCTCACCCAGTGCCCCTCTGCAGTCGGGGAGCCCCCGGGCTCAGCTCCACCAGAGCTTTCTTCACTTCCAGAGACTTCCATCCAGGCTTCCTACTTTTCATACAAACTGCCCCATAATTGCTAGCATGGAGCCCCAGGTTCAGGCTGTAATGCTTTGTGCTCCCGACACTTATTCCTTTTCAGACAAATCATGGAGTCTTTTACCCAGAAATGGTTTCTGTGAACCATGCCTTAAGGCTCCTACTGAACCAGGGGCGATGCAAAGGTGGGTTTCCCGGCATCGCTTCAGCTGGGGCTGCCCAGAACAGTCTCACCCTCACACAATCCTCTCCCCCTCCTGCTCGAGCCCACTGCCCCTCCAGGACCCAAGGGGCTGCAACAAACATCAAAGGCTCAATTGCTCCCTGAGGCTTGTGTAACTACGAGGCTTGTGTTCAACTTAACATTTTATAAAGCGAATTTCATTTACATGCACCAGGCTATTAGGAGAATCCCGCCGTGAATTCCCTTGGAATGAACATATACATATACACACATACACACACATGTCTGCTTGTCCTCCCTTCCCCCCAAAACAAACAACAACCAAACAAACAGCCATTCAGTGGTTTCATTCTAGTGTATTTGAAGTATGTCGCTTCCCGTGGTGCCCCAGTCCGGCCACTGCTCCGTCACTTACCTCTCGGTGTCAAAGTACGTGTCTACGTAGGCGTGTGGAGCACCTGCCACGGCAAAGTTACTGCTTCCCGTGTCAATGAGAATCTGCAGCTTTTTATTTTAGGGAGAAAAATAGAAATCATCAGGTGATTGGAATAAAGCAAATTCACTTGATTTTTTTAAAAGTAAGTCCCCTAAACAACTTATCAGTTGGAAAAAAACTTACACCAACTAGGAAAAAAAAGCTGTTTTAATGTTGAAATCGGAGCTTGGTCTGTTAAGAAGCTTGCAGCAGGGAAGGTGAAATTGTTTTGCCGCAGATACACACTGAGCCTGAACCTACCCTCAAGAAGCTTTGAAAGGAAATAAATTCAGTTAAATACCTGGGAGTTCTTTAAGCCACTGGCACTTTCTAGAAAGCCCTTTCTCACCTCTGGGCTTCTGCCCAGGTGAGGCCTCCTGCTTGGACTGCTCTCTTCCTGTCTTTCCAAATCTTGTTTGGAAAACCCAACCCAACATGTCATCCCTTCCCCAGGATGCTTCCCTAGCCTCCTCCTGGCGGTTGGTATTCCTGCATCTTCGTTGCATGGCAACCCAGAACACCTGTCAAAGGGTATTGTTTTTCAGTCTCTTTAAGGTATAATTTACACACAATAAAATGCAAGATCCTAAATGTTCACCAGGTGAGTTTTGACATGGTATGATCCTTGTAACCATCACCCAAACCCAAATACAGAAACTGCCATCATCCCAGAAAACTCCCATTATGCCCCTTTCTGGGTTCAATCTCCCCTCAACTCCAGAGGCCACCACCTTCTGACTTCTTTCTCCATGGATTGTTTTTACAGGTTCTTGGATATTAGATAAGTGTAATCATATACCATGTGTTTTTGGTCTTGTTTTGAGTCTGGCTTCTTAGTTCAACAACACGTTTTTGAGATTCTCTCATGTTTTATGTATTGGCACTTTAATTTCATTGTTGAGTAATATTTCTTTGCGTGGAGATACCACAAATTGCCTACCTATTCCTCTGGTGGTAGGCATCTGGGTGCTTCCTGATCTTGGCAATTATGAATTAAGCTGCTATTATGGACATTCTTGTACAAGTCTTTTTGTGGACATATGCTTCCATTTCTCTTGGCTAAATACCTGGGTGAGGGATATACTGGGTCATAGGGTAGATGTACTTTTAATGTTTCTTAAAAACTGCTGGGCAGGTCTCTGAAGCAGATAAATCAAGTCACATCCCCACAAGCAACATAATGATGGTCCACATGCTTCAAATTCTCCCTGACCGTCGGCGATTGGCCTTTGAGATTTTAGTCACTCTAGAGGGTGTGGAATGGTATCTCACCGTGGTTTTAATTTGCAATTCCCTGGTGGCCAATGATACTCAACTCTTGCATGGTATTTTCATTGTTTTACCCATCTCTCCAATAAAATCCAAGGGTAGGATGCTGTTTCAGTTTCTCAGCTGCTAAAAAATACCATACAATGGGTTGACTTAGACAATGGGAATCTATTGGCTCCCGGTTTTGAGACTAGGAGAAGTCCAAAATTGAGGCGTGGGCAAGGTGATGTTTTCCCCCTAAAGACAGTAGCGTTCTGAGGCTGGCTGGAGAGATCCTTGGCTCCCTAGCTTTCTGTCACGTGGCAGCATCTTCTCCTTTACCTCCCAGGTTCCGTTGACTTCCAGCTACTTCCCGTGGCTTTCTTTCTACGTCCAATTTCCTTTGCTTATAAAGACTTCAGCCCTGTTGGACTAAGGTGCACCCTCATTCAGCGTGGCCACACCTTAGCTAGTCATATCTTCAAAGGTCCTGTTCACACATAGATCACACCCACAGGACCAGGGCTTGGGACCCGAACGTCCTTTTGTGAGGGACATGATTCACTGCACAACAGTGTGTATGTTATTCATCTTTTTAGGCCCAGCATCTACCTGGGTCCAGACACATAGCCAATTGTTTACAGAATGAAACATGCATAGAACACATAGATATAACCCAAAAGGTTTAAAATCAGGTATAAAGAAACTATAGACAAGGAAATCAAAATAGGTCAGGTTTTACCTAGTATTATCTCATTCACTTCCACAAAGCTCATGACCTTCTAACATAAGAACAGCGGAAGACATTCAATAGCACCTACTGTGTGTCAGGCACCGTTTTAAGTCCTTCACACATATTGACTTGTTTAATACACCCAACAACCCTCTGGGGCACCATCATCATCATCCCCATTTCACAGAGGGGGAAACTGAGGTGCAGAGAGGCTGACCTGCCTAGGCACACTGGGTAAGTGGCAGACCTGGGGCTCGAATCCCAGGGAGCCTGAGTCCAAATGCCATTCCCTTAGTCTAAGCTGACCACACACTAAACTCTGATTTATCGTATAACTGACTTGTTCATTACGATTTTCTTCTCTCATCTCTGCCACCCCACCACCCACCCACAGATAAGCTCACTGTAGCTGGGATTTTTGCTCTTTTACTCACTGATGCCCCCAGAGCCTACAACAGGGCCAGGCACATAGTTATTTGTTGAAGGAACCATTAAATGATTCTCAAAGATAAAACCAAAACCACTAACTTTGCTCTTGGTACATAGACAATATGGATTCAAGAAAAAACAAACAAGCAAACTAGAGAAATGCAATCGTTCCCCTGAGTCTGCTGTGTGTGGCATTTGTAGAGACACAGTTTTTATCATGCATGTTCAGCTCTTTTAGTGATTCTCTTTGTAACTTTATATGATACCCTTTAACCTCTTCTCTTGCCTCTGCAATTAGAATGGTATTTATGGGCTCCCCCTTTGAAATCAGACAAAATTAGCTGACTTCTAAAAATCAAGCTGTTAGAAAGAAGGGGAATTTCCAGGATAAGGAGAGATGGGAGGAAATGTTAGATTATAATATTCTTTTTACCTCTATAATATGTCCTTTTCCTACTTAAAACAATACATTTAAACCCTTCTTCTTATCCACCTGCCTATGCTTTTTACCTGTTATCGTACTAAGGAAAGATGAGGTGATGAATCCCTTAAATAGCCATGAGTCTCTGTCCTACTCAACCTCTCAATGCTACACTCTTGCTTTAATATTCTTAAGGTTTCTCTTTGATAACTGCATTTCTTACAGTTTAGTTATATTCTGAAAGTAGGTTCAGTGCCTCCCACCAGTCCTTTGACCCACAGTTTCTTCACAGAGATCGTAGACTGCTAGAGTTTGTTCAGTGTACCACTTGCCCCACCCCAAAACGGGCTCCAACTTCTCTATATGATTTCCTGTTCAGGAATGCCTCTCTGCACCTTTACACTTGAATAGTGGTTTGCCTGGGTATAGTATACTTCAGTCATATTTTACCCCCTCAACATTTTCTAGGTAGTTCTCCAAAGTCTGGCACTGAGTATTGGTGAAAAAATCTGAGGCATACTTTCTTTTCCCTCTTTGCAAATGGCTTTCTTTTTCTGCTTAGCTACCTGAAGAAGTCTTTCCTTATCCACAGTTTCATAACTTTATCACAATACATCTAATTTTGCTTGGTCCAATTCAATTTTCCAAGAGAATGGAACTGACCTTTCAACTGACAGATTCAATTTTTCTTTCATTTCAGGAAATTTTCTAGTATTATGTCTCTGAATACTTTTTTTGTTTCATTTGTTAGATTCTTTATCCAGGGACACCCCACCAGTTATTATATTGTCATCTTGGTCTTCCATAACTATGAACACTGTTGCTTTAATTTCTTCATTATTTTCCTCTGCACTCATTGAATTTTGAGCTTTCCCTTTACAGCAATAATTTGAGGGTGGGTTTTTTTTTTTTAACATGTTGTTTTTGTTCCTCATAGTTTCTAATTTATTTTTTTAGCTCTGCAATTTATATTTGGTCATATTTGTATAATATATTTGGGTCATATTTTTTTCCCTTTTTGCTACAATAAGTTCCTTGTTATTTCTTCCATCTCATCTTTGAATTCATATTCTATTGAATTCATGGTTTGGCAAACTACTTCCATAGCACAATGTACTCATGGCATTTTCTTTTATTCCTTGGTTATAATTTCTTCCAAAATGGATTTGCCATCTCTTTTTTCTTCTACTCTCTAGCATGTTCACATAACTGCTGCATTGCTTCACAATTAACCTAGTCACTTCCTGCAGATTTTAGTTTCCACGATATGTGTTGCAGGGATTCTCCCAGACATTTTTCCACCTCCCCGGGGACCTGGCTGCCATCTCCCCTAACTCCATAGAGGGACGAGGGAGCGGGCGATGGGAGCCAGGTGCTTTTGTTCCGCTCTCTCTTCTGAGATATCATTTACAACCTGCTGCAGGGTCCAGACCAGGTAGGTGGGCCCTGTCCCTGGACAGGGACACCTTTTGGCAGAGTCCACTCCAGTGAACATTTCCATCATTTTGCAGGTCTTCTCCAGCAGCTCTTCCACTATGCTCATGGCCATAGGAGGAAGGGTTATACCCTAATTTCCAACCCTTTTATAAAGGGTATTTATTTGGGATAAATTTGGAATAGATTAATTTATAAACATAATCTTTCTCTTTTTGGGATTCATAAAATAATCTCAAACTGCCACAGTCCACCCTCTGAGTCCCAAAAAGACATTACAATATTCAAAAAAAAAACTTAAATCATTTCAGTAAGCAATGCTAAGTAAAAAAATCACATCAAAATCAGCTATAGGAATACAGTTTGTCTTGGGTCAAAAGTCCCCTCTGGCAGTAGACCTGTGAAACTTACAAAACAAGTTATCTGCTTCCAACATAAAAGGGAGGCACAGACATAGGATAAACATTTGCTCTACCATAAAGAAAATTTTGGAGGGAAACTTGTGCCATGGGCCCTAACAGTTCTGAAGACCTTCAGGGCATAGTCCATGAGATTTCAAAGTCTGAAAGTCATCCTTAAAATGATGGTTTCTTCTTCTCAGGGCCTCATAGGGGCCCACAGGCTTTCCCAACAGCCATTTTCTTGGTTCCATTCTCATCAAGTATCTGGGTGGTGACCAAGCTCCAGACCTCACCCTCCAAGAATATTGAGGTGATGTCCACACTTTCCCTATCTCTGAGGTACAATCTCAATCCCCACATTCTCCCTAGTTTCTGGCATACAGGCCCAACTCCCTCAGAGCAGTGGGGTGACAACCTGACTCTCCCCAACCTATGGGGAACAGGCCCACCCCCTTCAGAGAAGTGGGGTGGTGACCTAACTCTCTCTAAACACCAGGGAAGGTGTCCCCCGCTCTCTGTAGCCTGGGGCAGCCAGCCTCTCCCTGAACAGCACCCTCTTCAAATGCCAGAGCAGACTCACTCTTTCCATACACACGGGTGAGGTCCCTCTTTTGGTCCAAGGAGATGTCTTAATTCCAGACCTCAGCTTCCATGGTTTTCCTCTCAAAGTTGTTTGCCCTTCGCTCTCTCCCCTCCTTGTCCCTTTCAGTCAGGGCTGACAGTGGTTTCGTTCATACAGGTCTCATCAAAAGCTTGTTGGTTTAGCATGCAGGAAGCAGGAATCCAAGCCACCAGACAAGACTTTCCACAAGTCCTTCCTGGATAACTGCATTTCCAATCCTGACTTACAAGTTCCAAGTTTAGCTGATTCCTCAAGTGGGACACTATCTTGTGGGGGCTTGATTTCCAGAAGCTTGGAATTTCTGAAATCAGTCCCTGGTTTCTTTCTGCCCCACAATTCAGTTCTCAGCTTACCTCTTTCCTCTCACATTTTGCTATAAGCTGCAAGGAGAAGCCAGTCTCCATTCTCCACATTTACTTTGGAAATCTCAGCTAAATATCCAAGCTCATCATTTCCAAATTCTGCCTTCCATCTAATATCAGGAATCAATCTTGCCATGTTCTAAGTAATATCCAAACAAGGATCACCTTTTCTCCAGTCTCCAATGAAAGTTTCATTATTTCCTACTAAGGCCTCACTGGAAATAACTTGAGGCTCCATATTCCTACCAACAGTCTCTTCAAAGCAATCTAGGCCTTTTCCATCAAGCATCTGACAATTCCTCCAAAAAATACCCCTTACCCATTTATAAAAACGATCCAGCATTTTTGGTAATTGTACCAGCAAATCCCACTCTCCTGGGTTCCAATTTCTGTCTTAGCCAAAGGACTGCTGATACAAAATACCAGAAATCTGTTGGCTTTTAGAAAGGGTATTTATTTGGGATAAAAGCTTACAGTTACAAGGCTGTAAAAAGTCCAGCTCAAGGCACTATAAGAGGGAAGCGGACATGGCTTCCTACCACATGGGACGTCCCTGGTTTGGTTCCCGGTGCTTCCTAAAGGAGACAGCGAGCTGGCGTGATGGGCAGGCATGGCAAGCTGACACAACAAGATGATGCAACAAGAGACACAAGAAGAAAAACATAATGAGAGTCACAACAAAGCAGAGAACGGTGGTGGATCAAGCAATTAGGCACCTCCATCCCACATCGGAGGTCCCGGATTCAGTTTCCGGTGCCTCCTAAAAAGAAACAAGGAAGATGAACAAACACAGCAAGTGCAAACAAAGAGGGTGTGGGGAGAAATAAATAAATAAAATAAATCTTTAAAAAAATTTTTTTAAAAGGGTACCATAAGAGGTGATTTCTCACAAAGTCAGCTGCCACTGTTGAAGCAAGGTGGCCACCGATCTCTGCCAGGTTTCTCCTTCCCCTCTGGGCTCACTCTTTCCTCCTGAGCTCCGTGGGCCCAGCCTCTTGGGGCTTCGTGCTTAAGTGGTGCTGTAGTCCCCTCTCTCCTGGCATAGGGCTTCTCTCTTCCCAGGCCTCCTAAATCAGCCTCGGCTGCTCGGCTCTCTTCCCAAGTTCAGCTGTAAGCTGTCAGGCAATGGCTCATCTCTTCCCCGGGCCTCAGCTGTTTGAGCCTCTCCTTTCTGTCACATGGCAGGATCAAAAACGACAGAGCTCTCTCTTCCTGTGTCTGTCTTAGTCTTTCTCTGTGTTTCTGCTTATATGGGACCCAGCAAAGGGATAGGGAACTGACCTGAGTCACACCTTGCTGACATAGCCAATCAAAAGCCCTAAAGCAATCTTATCAAATAATCTAATCAAAGGCCCCTCAACAATCAAAGAGTATCACACCCAGAGGAATAGTTTACAAACATAATCTTTCTCTTTGTGATTCATAAAATAATCTCAAACTGCCACACTACCCATCCTTGTGAATTGTTTCTCTCCAAATCTGTCCCTACAACTGCATCCAAATCTCCTGGGAGTGTGTTAAAAATACGGATTTCACAGTCCAGACAAGAGGTGGACCCAGGGATCTGTATATTGAACAAGCTCCCCGGGTGCTTGGAATGAGCAGTGAGGTGTGGGGAACCACTGGTGGACGCAGGGTGAACTCAGCATCACTACCCCTTCCAGGCCTCAGGGCCACGAGGATCCCATCTCAAGCGACTGTGGTTAGGGAAGTGAAGCAGGAGAGGTGCTAGCTGAGTCCCTTCTGTGTTCTTGTCCCCTTCCCAAAGCTCTACAAGACACACCAGGAATTGCTTCCGTTACAGGGAGTCACAAGGCTTGGGGAGAGCATTCCCTGGTGGAAGAATTCACAAAAACAAAATGCATTTGTTTTGGTCAGGAAAGCTTTTTTTTAACACACTCTGAGCTGCCGAGTGAGCTGTGCTGGGAGCCATTTCCCCAGGTTTCCCCCTGGCTTTTTGCTGCCAGCAGCCACGCCTTTCCCAGAGCATCTCAGCATCTCACCTGCAAAGGGGTAGGCCTCTGGGCCTCGCACTGCCCCTAGGGCTGGCTCCGGGGCACACACTCTTCGCAGGCAGCTTAGGGTTAAAGGGGGAGCAGAAGCCGCTTACTGTGACAGCCTGGAGACAGCAAGGCCTGGGACCTGCCTGCGATGGTGTTCCAAAATGCCATTTCTCAAAGTATCAACTGACATTGCCCCACCCAGCGGATTCTGAGCCGAAGCTGCCACAGGCTGATGAAGGAAATCATCTGGCCTCCTCATCACTGTCTTCACTTCAGCGATTAAACGTCTCCTGGAGGCAAGATGAGCTTGTGAAGTATGAGGCCTGAGTGAAAGGGAGAGGAGCAGTAACGGGAGAAGAAAGAGACCCTAGAATTCCCTCATGCCGCAAATCGGGGCGCTTCCGGACGTTAAAAGAGAAGAGCGCCGCTGTTAGCCAAGCGACATCAATCACCCTAAGAAAAATCCTAATTGCACAAAAGTGAGAAGTTCTTTTTCTTGGTCATGAAAAGTCATGGACGATAAAAGCTACAGATTCCCGAATAAGAACGCCCTTCCTCTCCACGTTCATTGCCAGTAACGAGCGTGTTCATTTTTGTGGACAGTTTTTGGGTCTCGCTGGCAACCGTGCACCCGGCACTGTCCAGGAGGATGTGGGCTGCAAGGCCAGCCCCGGCAGCCGGCGTCCTGGCCGCCAGCGCACCGCATCACACCATACGCTCCCGAAAAGCCAGGCGCGGTCAAAGCAGACACAAGACTATTGTTCTTTGCATAATAGCCCCAGTGACTGGGCAGCCATTCTGGATAGACCTTCTGCTCTTCTGTCTTTGGTATGGAATCCCACCCACTGCCTTCCCACCAGAACGTGGACAAAGGGTGGCCTTTGAACCAGTGCCCCCCACCCACCCACCACTCCACACGCTGCCACTCCTTTGCCAAGGACCACACAAGCCGGGTGATTTCAGCAGCAGCTAGTTTGCAAGACGATTTAACTCAGTGTCACAGCTCAGCCAAGCTGGTCACCAACTCAGTCCTTCCGAGACTACACAATCTGGGGAGAGAAATCATCCCTAATGAACAAGGCAGCTGCAAAGTCAGGCAAGGGACAGATATCCAGGGAGCAGCCAACCCTCTGGGTTGTGCTTAAAGGAACGTTTCTGAGTGGCAAGCAGAAGCCAACATCATTTTCTGTGCAGCAATGCTGCAAATGAGTATTTCTCATGTCGATTTCTTGTTGGGGCCATCACTCCCTTTTTGCAAACAATCTCAACTGAAAATTGAAAACGAAAAGTCATAATGCCACTTGCTTTATAAAGTGCATTCGATCCACTCAGAAAGGAAGAAATCTCAGATACTTTCTTCCAGACCTCACCCCCCACACCCCCATTCCCCATCCAACCTTCTCCCCACATTCCAACATGCCAGCAGCCAAACCTGTAGTCTCCATCCTGGGAATGTCATGGCTCCTGGGGTTCAACTTCACACATATGCACACACCACAGCCTGCCCCGGGCCATTGAGCTCAGCCCCTAAAGGGATGCTGGAAATGCAGGCAAGTTCTCAAATTCCAGGAGTGTTCAGGAATCTCAAAGCACACACTTAAATGACTCAGAGGCCCATCAGATAGATATTATCCCCTGCTTTGCAAACTAGGAAAACAGAAACACGGAGAGGTGCAATCCCAGAGGAGCTCCCGGAGTCCAGATTCCCACTCCCAGTTTCGGTCCCTTTGCTAAACATCCTCTGGTAGAAACCCCATTTCTTCCAGAATATTGTAACGGGGAGTAGTGTCCTGAACTCCTAAGGCAGTGGATCTTCTCCAACCCATCTGCCAACATTCCTGGTCTCAGAGGCCCTTTCCCTGCAGAAGCAGATGGGGGAAGATTGAATCATGACCCCCAAGGAAAGACGTGCTCTTAGTCTTCATCCGGACTCCTGTGGGTGTAGACGGGACCCTTGAAGATGTGATGCTCGGTTAAGGTGTGGCCTCCTTTGTGGACAGGATCTTCTAAGCTCCTATCTCGGTGTGGCCCAACCAGGGGCCTCATAAAGAGAGCAAATCCAGACTCAATCCATCAGGAAGAAGCCAGGAGTCAGCAGGAAACTGGAGGAGTAGCCAGAGAGGAGAGAGCGAGCACCACGTGACGGAGGCAGACGTGAAAGCCAAAGTTCCCAGGACCGTGGCGAGCCAGCGGCAGAGCACCACGGGCTTTGGGGGGAAAGCCGGGCCTTGCCAGCATCTCGAGTTGGACTTCCAGCCTCCAAAACCGTGAGCCAGTAAATTCCTGCTGTGAAACCAACCCACTGCGTGGTATTTGCCATAGCACCTCTGGCAGACAAGGCACAGCTTCCACCCTGTGCCGAGCCAGGGCCTGGGAGGGAGAGCACGAAGACGGCCGAGACGTCAGCAGGGGAGCACAGCGCTCACCAATGCCTGCCCTGCATGGCGCCTGTGCTGCAGCCCACACAGGCCTAGGGAGAAGGAACTAAAGCAGCCGAGTGGGGCAAAAACTTTCATCAACCTCATAAAAACAGCAAAACCCAAAACACGCTCCCTCTAGCTCCTGACTGCCCTTCCCTCCCCATAAGAGGCAAACACCTGTAAGTTACTGTGAAGCCACAATTCCTCATGTCCCTTTGTCTCTACACCGCGCTGAGAAGGGGTATGGTGGCCTGAACTGTGGCCCCCAAAAGATATGCCTATGTCCTCACCCCCAGATCCCGTGAGTGGGACTCTCCTTGCAAAGTGGATCTGGCAGATGGAATTAATTAAGGGTTTTGAGATGAGATCGTCCGAGATTAGGGTGGGCCCTAAATCTCATGGACACAGTGTCCTTCGTAAGAGACAGAAAAAGGCCAGATGCAGAGACACAGGGCGACGGACGCAGAGACCTACACGAAGGCGGAGGTCGTCAAGGCAAGGAATGCCAAGGGTGGCTGAGAGCCCCTGGGATCCAGGGGAGGGGAGCGGAACGGACTGCCCTCAGAGCCTCCAGAAGGACCAGCCCGCCGACACCGGGACCCTGCACTTCCGGCCTCCAGACCTGGGGGAGAATAAACTACTGCTGTGCTAAGCCACCTGGTGTACAGTAACTTGTTCCGGCAGCCCCAGGAAGCTAAGACAGGGGGCTTCTGCCTCACCCTCGCTGCCGGCCAAACTCACCTTGACCTCCGTGCTCCGAGCCCGCCACCTCCCAGCTCTGCACTCACTCGCCCAGCCTGCAGGCAGCACCAGTCACTACTGGCCAGCCCTCCTGGACCCGGCGGACACACCACCTCCTCTGGCTCTCTGCCACCATGACGGCCTTCCCACCACGGCCTTCCCTCCTCGGTCTCTTCCTCTGACGATCTCGTTCATATCTTACACTGTGTGCTGGGGGTTCTGTGCCCCTGGCGCATCGTCATGCTGGTTGGTCTGCTGCAGACAATACTCCCTGCACGGGGCTCGTTCCACGACAACCAGGCCCAGTGTTGTTTCATCTTTACCCTCAGTACCTGGACAGTGCCTGGGGCTTGGTAGATGATCAGTAAGTAGCTGCTGAATAAATCAGTGCAAATCAGGGAGAGGGAGACTTTCACTGGGAGGCGCGGTCAGCTGGGCAGGGTGGGATGCCTAAACCAGGCAAAAAGAAGGGTGTTCATTCATTTAGAAACCAGCTGCACTGAGGGCCTACCACACACATAAAACCCAAGATGGTAAACACCTTAGACTATCTATTCTAGAAGACAGAAGACCATTCTACTCCTCTCAATAGGAAAACCTTTCTTCTTTGGCATATACTTCTTTGACATTATTCTCTACTTCCAGTAGCTCCATCCAGATCTGCATAATGAGATTTTACAAAATAATCACAAAACAGGGACAATCGTTAAGAATATGCTTTGGGTGAGAACTGGAGATACTTTGAACCCAAACATTTTTAACTTTTGTGTCACCAGTCCGGGAGGCAATTCCGCCTCTCTGTTGAACCTTGAGCCTTTACTGCAGCTGGGCAGAATGAAAGACCAGGCACATGCAGGGCTTGGGGTAGGTAGATCAGGGTTTGAATCCCGGCTACACGACCCACTGGGAGGCCCCTGCTGCTGCCCTCACACCCAGGAAAGGGGGTGACAGAGCCGCTCACATCGGGCACTTGTGAGGAGATACTGGACATAAGTTAGTTAGAGCTGGCAGCTGGTGAGTGAGCAATAACTGCTGCTAGTACTGACTGTACAATACGTAGGACTCTAGGCAGAGGGTGGGAAACAGCTCAGTGACTGGTGCCTGGTGACACAAGCTCCAAAACATCCCAACAAACACAAAGATCTGGCAAAGACATGGCTGCTGCTGGACTGTTTCCAGCTCAGCAGTTCTTCAGGAAGCTTCATCTAGGAATATTCTGGGGCTAGTCTAGATCTTTTCACCATCTTAGGACTAAGACAGGACGTTCTCCCCGCCTTAGCTCTGCTTAGCCAAGGCTTATTACTCATTTTTTTTTAACAAATCAATTTTATCAATACATATTAATAAAGCATAAACCCATCAAAATAGTACAATCACTGGTATTTGGTATAATCACATAGATGTGCATTCATGACTTCGATCATTATTAGAGCATTTTCATTAGTCTAATAATAATAATAATAAAAAGCAGACAAAAAAAACCCTTGTTGCCTCTCAATCTCTCTATGCTTCCCCTGCTATATATAGCTGATATTCTGTTTCTGTCTCTCTAGTTTATTTGTGTTTATATTATGTAAAAACAGTCTTATATATGCAATATCACCCATATTTATATTTCACATGAGGTTTCACTATTATTACTCATTTTTAAAATGGCACATATGGTGGGGTTTTGTTTTATTCTTGTTTTGATGCAATTAGAAGCCACCTCTAACCATTCCTCACAGCTGGCTGGGGGTAAGGCATAAACCCGACATGGGTGGTGGTCTCTGAGCCAGAAGTCCCCCATCCTCCAAAAGCTCCCCTCCCCAATTACACCACCAGTCCTTCCTCTCCCCTGGGTTTTGGCACCAACTGTAATTCAGCATCTTTCATTGTCCTCTCACTTCTCCAAGTTGCTTGTTTTTTCTTTCAATGATTACTGGTAAGTTTCTTGAGGGCAAAGCCCTTTTTCTTCATCTTTTTAAAAATGTATTTTTTATTTTTTCTAAAAGATACTGAGATTACATAAAATGTTACATTAAAAATATAAGGGATTCCCATATGCCCCACTCCCCACACCTCCCACTTTCCCCATATTAACAACTTCCTTTCATTAGTGAGGCACATTCATTGCAATTGATGGACACATTTTGGAGCATTGCCACTGAGCATGGATTACAGTTTACATTGTAGTTTATACTCTCCCCCACTCAATTCTGTAGGTTATGGCAGGATATATAATGGTCTGTATCTGTCATCGCGAATGTCATTGAGGATGATTCCAAGTCCTGAAAGTGTCCCCATATTACACCTCTTTTTCCCTCTCCCTGTCTTCAGCACCTCCAGTGGCCACTGTCTCCACATCAATGATATAATTTCGTCCATTGCTAGAATCACAATAAGTCTATAGTAGAATACCAGTAAGTCCACTCTAGTCCATAGTTCATTCCCCAATCCTGAGGATTCTGGGATGGTGATGTCCACTCCACCTCTAATTGAGAGGGGGCTTCGATCCCATACAGCCAATGGATGGGACTCTCTTGCTTGCACTTACAGATTCTTTCTGTTCCTTGAGATGGGCTTTGTCCATTATTACCTCCTTGTTAGTTGTCCTGGGTGAGTCCAATGAACTGGACAGTAGGTGTTGCAACTCTGCTGAGCTCAAGGCCCAGCTGGCACAAGGACAGCCCAAAGAGTCAAGTCTCTTGGACGTACACCTACCAACTCCAGCACCAGGTGCAGGTTCAATTAGAAGGGCCAGAAGAGGCATGTGCAGAAAATCACAACTGAGTCCAACTCTGTCACACTCGGGAGCACAAACTCCAAAGTAGGGCCCACTGGCAAGGCACCAAACTCCGGAGCTATCTGCCCTGAGTGTAGGACCTGAGTGTCTCCAGAGCCCTCATCTTTTTTGATGGCTCCCTGAGTAGCTACAATTAATAGGAATTCACTAAACACTTATTCCTTAAGAGAGGAAAAAACATACATGGACTTCACTGGGGAGAAGGAAGGCAGATTAAGAAAGGAAATCCGTGGAGAAGCTGGAAGAAGCTGGAGAAAGCTCTACAGGCTAACTCCTGGTGCATTTGTGCAGAGAAAGTATGCAGATTTTCTAGACGTGTCTAGGGTGCGCTGAACCAAGTGAGCCTCTCAGCTGCTATACAGAATAACCATCAACTTTCCTTGTCGATATCCACGTGTAAGTGAAGTGAGGTGTGAGGAGGTCGGCAGCAGGGGTGGCTGTGGGCCGCCTGTAGCCCTGGGTGTGCACGTCAGTTTCTGGGGCTTTCTCTGGTCGCAGGAATGAGCTCGTCTGGCGTCCAGGGTGTCCAGTGTGTCCGGTGGGTAAATGCTCCTGGGAGCAGTGGCCCTGCCTTGGCCTCCTCCTCCTCCTCCCGCCTCACTTCCCTACAGGCCGCCAGTGCCTCTGGGGAGCGAGAAGCAGAGAAGGTTTACTCACACCAACTCCACCTCTGCTCCCTAAAGATCCTTTAAATCTGAGACCCTGAAAGAAACAAAAACAGGGTGGGCTGGAAAGCCTAGGAACCGTCCCAGGACCCCACCACAGATCTGGCTGGCACATAATGATGGGCAGGACATTCTCTCACTGTCCTCAATTTCAGCTGAAGCACTGGGCACTGACCCCTCAATTGCTAATTGCTGCAATAAGGTGAAATGTTGCATTAAAGAGAAAATCTGGGCGAGGCATCTAGTTAGCCATTAGCAGTGGGAGATTTCTCGGATATCACTGTCTCTTTTTCAGCAGGTTAATAGATAAGAAAATTAGCAGATAATTTAAATAATGGCTCATTTAACACGATTCCTGGATTCCTAATTACATTACCAGCTCATCTGCTGAAATATTCCAGCAACCAGAAGCCATCGGCAGCGGCTTCTCTTTGGCCCGGCTACGCCAGGCTGTTTGCCCACAGTTATTACATATGAATGCAGGCGCTGATTTTGTTAATCAGGTTCTTTCAGAGCATCAATCCCAGAAATGAGTCTCATTTACTTAAACACAACGCGTTGGAAAAAGCAAAAATAATTGCCACACGCCATTGCTCCACAATCTAAAATTAAGGCTGTTTTTATAAAGGGGGAAAATATCATTTTCAAAGAGTGCCACTAAACAGAAACAGATGTCACCTAACTTAGCTAAGAGGAGCTTGATTATACAACTTGTCCAGGCTGTGTGTGAGCACACGTGTGTGTGCACGTGTGGACATGCACCTTTCGCGTTTGCACCACAAGGTGTCCTTGCAGAAGGATGCATGGCCAGAAGCAGCGGTCTCCCTAGCCCCTTCCGGGAACACCGCAAAGGCGGGATGGACGGTGCGAGGCGTCCGGCCTCGGCGGCCTCACTCTGGAGCACGGGGTTTCCGCTGAAGCGAAGGACTTGGCAGGCAGGACCGGCTGCCGAGGTCGAGGCTGAAGGAGCCGGACTCGGGGTGCTGGGGGGTTGGTGTGGAGGTCCTTGCTTTCACTCAAAGCCGAACCCCGAGATGAGAAGCCCTTGGATTTGGACTCTGCAGGTGGACCCTTATGGCTGGGAGCCTGCGGGGGTTATTGGGAGAGGGGCGACTCCTAAGTTTGCAGCCTTTTAAATGACCCATCCCTGCTATTAAAAGTGGAAAGGGGAAACTTAATCAAGAATCCATAGCCCAAGCCCCTGAATATTTTGGCAACTATGCCCATCTATGGTGTGCTAGCTTCATTTTCTGCCTGGGGTCCCTGGAGATCCTGTGCACCTACTCAAAGCATGTCTTCGGGGCTGCCA
This sequence comes from Cabassous unicinctus, assembly GCA_029593785.1. Lineage (NCBI taxonomy): Eukaryota > Metazoa > Chordata > Mammalia > Cingulata > Chlamyphoridae > Cabassous > Cabassous unicinctus. The sequence goes on along the minus strand of JAQZBX010033310.1, from coordinate 2,059 downwards.
GACCTGGGTTCGAACCCTGGCTTAGCCGCCTATTGGCCGTGGACTCTCAGATAGGCTCACGCCCTCTCTGAGACTGGCATAGAAATAATAGGCATTATTATTATATTTACAAATAGTAACTATGAATTACTATAGAAACACACATTGTTCATATTCATATAAATAAATATTAACAATAACAAATAATATCCACAATGAAACCGGGATACAAGAGCATTGCTGCGAGGCACCCGGGACATAACAGATTTGCGACGGAGCCGGAATGGTGCTGGACACGCGTGTACTTGGAGTTTCCTGGCTTCCCATCCCACAGGGCCGGCCTCTGTGCTCTGTTGCTGTGCCAAGCACTCCTCTGGCACCCCGCAGACCTCCACCTCCAGTCTCTCCGTAGCTACAGTTTGGACGCAAACGGGGAGTGGGCACATGTCACCTCCAAGCCGGGCACTGTGGGCTCCACAGGCCTCCCGGCGGGCACCGGGCTAGCCCTGCTGCCATGCGCGCTGAGACGGAAGTGGTCGCTCTGAAGTATTGGGGGGTGACCCGGGCTGCGGACGGCACCTGCGCGTGGCAGAAACCGGGCAGGGCACCCCGCCGGCACCGTCCACCCACAGGGCTAGATGGACTGCTTTCAGCATGCGCCATGGGTCGAACTGTGTCCCCAAAAGACATGCTCAAGCCCTAGCCCTAGCCCCCGGCCCTGTGAACATGATCCTACGTGGATCTTTAAAGATGTGGTGAGTTAAGAGGAGGCCAAACCGATTGGTGTGGCCCCGATATGATATGACTGGGGTCCTTGTAAGGACAGGGGATTTGGACGCAGTAGAAGGAGACCGACAGGCAGGAGACGGCCACGTGACGGAGGCAGGGACTGCATTATGCCACGGCTTGCTGGCCAGCCACCACCAGCATCCTAGAACTTTGGAGGCTGCAGTCCTGGATTTTGGGCTTCCACCCCAGGCGGTGAACCGCTGTGGTTTCAAGCTACCCAGTTTGGGGTACTTTGTTACTGCAGCTGCAGCAGACTAAGATGTTGCATTTCCTTCCACATCTTTCCCACACTGGCAAAGGCCAGCCGCCCACTCGGCTGCCCAAGCTCCTCCCGCCCTTGTCCTTCCCCTCTGCCTCCACGAGTCCATGTGTCCTTTCTCTTCTTCTGGAATCTTTCCTGAAGTGTCCCTGTACTTCCTTCTCCCCTTCCACCTCCTTGGATGAGCCCAGTGGCTTTCTATCGCTAGCACAGTGCTCTGTACACAGTAGGAGCTCAATGAATGAATGAACAAGTGAGCGAATGGCAAGCACCGTCCCTGCAGCCATCTTGCCTCACCAGTGAGGTGGAGCCCTTGGCCCACTCTGGCTTCCTCAGGATCTGATGCCCTTTAGTTCCAGAGTCTCCCAATGGCAGTGGCAATTGGGATTGGCTCTTCTGCTTCTACTGAGCTCCCCGTTTCCCATGTCACCGCCAGCGCAGGCGCTTCCTCAGCGCGGAGCCCACCCCTTTCCACCCATCTCCCAGGCAGTGTGCAGGAGGCAGACGACCCCAAGACTGGGGTGGTGGAGGGGCTCCCCGGCAGGACCCAGGCAGGGCAAACACCCCGTCCTTAGCAGCTGGGGTGGACTGAATTGTGGACCCCAGTTGTACATATTCTGGTCTTGGTCTGCATTCCGGGGTGTCTGGACCCATTGTAAATATGATCTCCTTAAGATGTCACTCCAGCGAAAGGGTGGCCGGCGTCAGGTAGGGCTTAATCCGGATGACTGGGGTCCTGTGTAAGCAGCGTGACAGTCAGGTGGAGCGAGAAGCTGCAGGGAGCAGCCAGAAGCCCAAGTCAACGGAACCCAGAAGAGAAGCGGGGAGATGCCACCATGTGCACTGCCATGTGACGGAAAAGGCAGGCAACCCCAAAGATTGCCAGAAGACACGGACGTGAGGAAGAAGTACACATCCTGTAGCCTCTGAAACCACAAGCCAGTAAATTCCTGTTGTTTAAGCAAACCCTTTGCATGGCATTTGTTTTTGCAGCCAGGAAACTAAAACAGTGGCCTTTCTGCCCCCCCCCCC
>JAQZBX010033309.1:0-25425 GCA_029593785.1 Cabassous unicinctus | reverse complement strand
TTAACATCTTTCATTGGTGTGGTACATTTGTCACAATTGATGAACACATATTGAAGCATTGCTACTAACCATGGACTATAGTTTACATTATAGTTTACACTTTGCACCACACAATTTTCTAGGTTTTGACAAAATGTATAATGGCCTGGATCCATTATTGCAATGTCATGCAGGACCATTCCAATGTTCCCATAGTACCCCACGTTACACCTATTTGTCCCTCTCCCTCCTCTCAGAAACTCTCATGGCCACTGCCTTTATATCAATGATACAAGTTAGTTCCATCCATCTGCCTCATGGGATCTAAGCCCCCTCTCAATCAGAAAAAGAGTAGGCATCACCATCCCAAAATCCTCAAGATTGAGGAATGAACAGACATAAGGGGTGAATGCAGCTATGGACTTAAGTAGACTTATGATTATTCTAGCAATGGAAGAACTCCTCATTAAAATTTTAAGGGCTTGTTGGATGGCCGTGATGGGGTGAAAATGAAGAGAAATTAGATTTTTCACAATCCGATCCAAGTAGCTTTATAAAAAAAATCTTTACATACCATAAAAGTCACTCATTTTAAGTGTACAATTCAGTGGTTTTTAGTACATTTATAGAGTTGTACAATCATCACAACAATCCAAGTTTAGAACATTTCTGTCACCCCCAAAAGATCCTGATACCCATTTGCAGTCACTCATTTGTGACTTAATTTTTTTTTTAATTAGAGAAATTACCATGTAAAAAGTATAGCCTTCCTGTATACCTCTCCTCCCCTCCCCCATTAATATGTTGCATTAGTGTGATACCTTTGTTAAAATTGCTGAAAGAATATTAAATTATACTATTAGTTATAATCTGTAGTTTACATTAGGGTGTACTTTTCCCCCAATATACCACCCTGTTATTAACATCTTGTGTTAGTGTGGTGCATTTGTTATAATTCATGAAAGAACATTTTTATGCTTGTGCCCATCATTTATAATAGGGTTCACTGTGTTGTGTAATCCTGTTTTATCTCTTAATTTTTATTCTAGTTAACATATATACAACCTAAATGTACCCTTTTAATAACATTCACATATGTTATTCAGTACTGATAATTACACTCACAATTTTGTGCCACCACCACCACCATTTATTTCCAAAAATTTGCAGTCAACCCAAATAGAAATTCTGTACAAATTAAGCATTAACTCCCCATTCCCTACCTGCAACCCAGCCCTGGTAACCTATATTCTAGATTATAACTTTATGATTTTATTTAGTCTAATTATTTCATCTCAGTGAGATAATACAATATTTGTCCTCTCGTGGCTGATTTATTTCACTCAAAGCTGATGTTTTCAAGATTCATCATGTTGTCTTATGAACCAGAAATTCATTCATTTTAATGAAATGAATTCATTTTAATTCTGAATAATATTCCATTGTAGTGTATACCACTTATTGTTTGTCTATTCATTGGTTGATGGACTTGGGTTGCTTCCAACCTTTGGGAATTGTGAATAATTCCTCTATCAGCATTGGTGTCCATAGATCTGTTTCAGTGCCTGCTTTGACTATATACCTAGTAGAGGGAATGCAGGATCATATGGTAATTCTGTAAGTAGCTTTCTGAGGAACTGCCAATCTGTCTTACATGGTCCTGCACCATTTTACATTGCCACCAGCAATGAATGAGTATTCCTACAATTCCATATCCTCTCCAACACTTTAATTTTGTGTGTAGGTTGTTTTTTTTTTTTTTTAACCATTCCAGTGGGTGTGTAATGGTATCTTATTGTGGTTTTGCTTTGCATTTCCCTAATAGCTAGTGAGGTGAGCATATTTTCATGGGCTTTTTAGCTATTTGTATATTCTTTTTGGAGTAATGTCTATTCAAGTCTTTTGCCCATTTTATATTTGGGATGTTTGTCTTTTTATTGTTAAGTTATGAGATTTCCTTATATAATCTGGATATTAAGCCTTTATTAGATATGTAGTTTCAAAATGTTTTCTCCCATTTACAGTCAAATTATTTAAAACTTCTATATACATTAAGTATCAGAACTCCTTCACAGCCCTCCTGTTATCTCCTAATAACCTATACTCTAGATTTTAACTCCATGCATTTATTCTTCATACTTAGTTAATATTAGTGAGCCCATACAATATTTGTCTTTTTGTGTCTGGCTTATTTCACTTAGCATAATATCTTCAGGGTTCATCCATGTTATCATATGTGTCCCCATTTCATTTCATAGAGTTGATGGTAACACATTATAGTGAGTAGCAGCTGGTTTATAAATGGGATTGTGGCTGAAAATGGTAGTCTAGGGATGTAAATGTCAATTGAAAGGAAGCTAGAGAATAATATAGGGAATGAATAACACAGTGAACGCAGAGGTGGATGAGAATTGTCCTTAATAGTACAAATGCAAGAATGCACTTCTGTGAACTAGAATGGATGTACATTGCAGGGAGGTGGAAATGTGGAGAATCATAGGAAAAATACAATTAATGTAGCCTATGAACTTTAGTTAACAGCAATAGTGTAATATTCTTGCATCAATACCAAAGATCTACTGTGTTATTTATAGGGGGCTATGGAAAAATATGACAAATGTACATTATGGACCATAGTGTTAACAGTCGGATGATATTATCTCATAATCTGTAAGAAATATTCCACAATGGTATGGTGTATTGGTGAACAATTGTTGTATGGCAATTCTATACAAATGCATGATTTTTTGGAAGTTCATAACTTCTGTGATAAAAAATATATTAAAAAATGTTTTCTCCCATTGAGTAGGTTGTGTTTTCACTTTCATGGTAAAGTCCTTTGATGTGTATAAGTTTTTAATTTTAATGAGGTCTCATTTATATATTTTTTCTTTTTAAGCTTGTACTTCGGGCGTAAAGTCTAAGAAACTATTGCCTAACACAAGATCCCAAAGATGCTTCCCTATGTTTTCTTGTAGGAGCTTTTATAGTCCTAGTTCTTTTTTAAAAATATTTTTTTATTAGAGAATTTGTGAACTTCCAATTTGGATGCATTTTATTTCTTTTTCCTTACCTAACTGCTCTGGCTAGACCTTCCAGTACAATGTTGAATAAGAGTAGTGACAGTGGGCATCCTTGTCTTGTTCCATATCTTAAAGGGAAATAATTCAGTTTTTCACCATTGAGTATGATGTTAGCTGTGGGTTTTTCATATATGCCCTTTATCATGATGTAGAAATTTCATGCTATTCTTATTTTTCTCAGGGTTTTTTATCCAGAAAGGATGCTGGGTGTTGTCAAATGCCTTTTCTGCATCAATTGAAATGATCATGTAGTTTTTTTCCCTTTGTTTTGCTAATGTGGTTCATTACAACAGTTGATTATATTATGTTGAACCACCCTTGCATGCCTGGGTAAAACCTGCTGATCATAGTGTATAATTCTTTTAGTATGCTATTTGTTTCGATTTGCAAGCATTTTTTGAGGATTTTTACATTTATATTCATAAGAGAATTTTGTCTGTAATTGTTTTCTTGTTCGTTATTAGAGTGATGTTGGCCTCATAGAATGAGTTATATAATGTTCAGTCCTATTCAATTTTGTGAAAGACTTTGAGGAGGATAGGTATTAATTCTTGGAATTTTTGTAAAATTCACCTGTGCAGCCATCTAGTCCTGGATTTTCTTTGTTGGGAGGTTTTTGATGACTGATTCAATCTCTTTACTTACAATTGGTCTTGAAGTATTCCATTTCTTCTAGAGGCTATGTAAATTGTTCATATGTTTCTAGGAATTTATCCATTTCATCTAAGGTGTCTAATTTGTTGGCATACCATTGTTCATAGTATCCTCTTAGGATCCTTTATATTTCTGTGGGGTTAATAGTAATGCTCCCCCCTCATTTCTGATGTTATATATTTGCATCTTCTTTTTTCCTTTGCCAGTTTAGATAAAGTTTTGTCAATTTTACTGATATTTTGCAAAGAATCAATTTTTGGTTTTGTTAATGCCCTCTATTGTTTTATTATACTCTTTGATTTACATATGCTCTAATCTTTGTTTCTTCTGCTTTCTTTGGGTTTAGTTTGCTGTTCTTTTTCTAGTTAATTCAAGTGTACATTTAGGTCTTTGATTTTTAGGTCTTCCTTCTTTTTTAATGTAGGCATTTAGGACTATAAATTTCTCTCTCAGAATTACCTTTGCTGCATCCCAAAAGTTTTGATATGTTGTATTCTCATTTTCATTAGTTTCAACATATTTACTATTTTCTTTTGTAATTTATTCTTTGACCCACTGATTTTTTTAAGAGAGTATTATTTAACGTCCATATATTTGTGCATTTTCCAGTTCTTTGCATGTTATTGATTGCTGCTTCATTCCCTTAGGGTCAGAATAGAAGCTTTGTATAATTTCATTCTATTTATATATTTATTGAGACTTGTTTTGTGACCTAATGTGGTCTATCATGGAGAATGATCCATGTGCACTTAAAAAAGTACGCGTATATACATTTGGAAGAATGTATATCATGCTGTATTGAGGTACAATTTCTTTGTATTTCTGTTAGGTCAAGTTCATTTATAATATTCAAATTCTCTCTTGTTGATACTCTGTCTAGATGTTCTGTCAATTGATTAGAGTGGTGTATTAAAGTCTCCAACTCTTATTGTATTTCTCCCTTCAGTTTTGTGCTTTTTTGCCCTAGGTGTTTTGTAGCACCATGGTAAAGTGTATACATATTTATGATTGTTATTTCTTCTTGGTGGATTGACCCTTTAGTTATTATATAATGTCCTTATTTGTCTCTAATAACCACTTTTGACTTAAAGTCTGTTTTGTCTGGTATTAGTATATAGCTTTTCCAGTTCTTTTTGGTTACTATTTGCATGGTTTCTTTTAACATCCTTTTACTTTCAGTCTATTTGTGTCTTTAGATCTAAGGTTGAGTCTCTTGTAAACAGCATATAATTGGATCATGCCTTTTGATATGACTTTTCGTTATATTATGACTCATAGGAATTAAAGTGTAGCATTGTACATTGGGGATACAGTACAATTGGGTTTTGCATTTATCCTTTTACTAACCTTTACTGAAGATCTTCATTTCTTCACACTATTGCAAGCCACTATTCAGTGTTTTCCTTTCAACCTGCAGAACTCCATTTAATAATTCTTATACTGAAGGTCTTTTGTTGATAAACTCTCTCAGTTTCTGTTTTTTATGAATATTTCAAACCTCTTCCACATTTTTAAAGAATAGTTTTTCTTGATAAAGAATTTTTGGCTGGCTATTTTTCTCTTTCAGTACCTTAAATATATCCTTCCACAGTCCTTTCAATTTGATCATGGCACACCTCTGCTCAGAATCCCTTAGTAGCTTTTCTACCTCTCGGAGACATGAAGAAATACTCAAGAACATAGGAATTGCAACATGTGTGTCTTACCATCTGGCCTTTGGCTGTGGGACTCACATGAAGAACTAATATATCCCTAAGCCCTTCCCTCTACACTTAAGCTCCAGCAGAGTACTCAACTAAGGTTTCCTTAGTCAGGAGACCTCATTGGACATCCAAATATACAGGGGCTCCCATTAAGAGCGGTAGTTTAAGACTGTATGTACCCCCAGACAGCTTGTTAATTCCTGTGTGTATGAACCTGTTGTGGGTGGGACATTTTTATTAGGTTATTTCGGTTAAGGGGCTTTTAATTAGTTTACTTAAGAACAGTGTGGCCCAGATTTGGTCTTAATCCCCTTACTGGAGTCCTTTATAAATGGGATGAACATGGAGAGAGAGACAGAGAGAAAAGCCACAGATGCAGAGAGAACTTTGGAAGCAAGAAACTGAAAGTGATGAAACCCACCTGGAGGAGAAGGCAGAGCCCAGCAGGCACCGCCATATGCCTTGCCATGTGAAAGAGGAGTCAGTATTGCCAGCAGCTGGTCTTTAAGAAGAAAGCATCGCCTGATGATGTCTTGGTTTGAACATTTTCATGGTCTCAAAACTGTAAGCTTGTAAGCCAATAAATCTCCATTGTAAAAACCAACCCATTTCTGGTATATTACTTTTGGCAGCCTAATAGACTATAAAACAAAGAGAATGTGCGTGTGTTCTTAATACTGCTTATTTGTGAAAACTGTTTGCCTATCATCTGTTTACCAGCTGTAAATTTGGTATAATGAAGTGAAAAAAAAAGTTATTTTTTATTTGTATTTTTATTAGATATTACATATTTATAATTGCTTGAGACTATCTCCCTACATTTTGAGTATTTCTTTCTTTTTGTTCTTAAAAGCCTTAGCATAGGGCCCTAGAGAGATTGAGCATTAACAAAGTGAAGTATTTAAATTTTAGGATTGGACTGTGGTTTAAATCCAATTGGACATTTAGTTTAGTTAATTTATAGGGTAGAGTATTCAGGGGCAGACGTTCCTGCTACCTAGAAGATGAAGTTCTGTAGGAGGAACAGCTAATTCTAGCCAAAATTAATGAATACTATTTCTCTGCATATTTCAGTCATAATAGGAGTTAAATTTATTATGATGCCAAGTAAATAATAATAGTAATAATGGTGATAGTATTGGTAAATTTCACTGGATAGTTTTTTTTTTTATTTCTTTTCATTTTTGTATTGTTTAAAAAATTTTTTTTGCAAACACTCTCCCTTCACTTCTCCCCCATCCTTACCTCCCTCAGTGATCTCTAGTCTGCTTTCCATGTTGATGAAATTGATATATCTAGTCATCTCTTATAAATGATATATTACTTTTGTTCCTCTGTGTCTTGCTTATTTCACTGAGCATAATGTTTTCCAAATTCTTTCATGTTTCAGCATGTCTCATAACTTCACATTTTCATATGACCTAATAAGAATCCATTCTATCTATGTACATTTTGTTTTTCTGTTCATTTGTTGATGGACACTTGGATTGTTTCTATCTTTTGACTATTATGAATAATGCTTCTCTTTACATTGGTGTTCATGTATCTGTTTGCAACCCTGTTTTTACTTTTTGTGTTTATATACCTAGAAGTGGGATGGCTGGGTCAAATGGTAATTCTATAGTTATCTTTTTGAGGAACCTCCATATCATTTATTTTTAATCTCAATTATTTTATACCTTTTTGACATATTTCATATGTTCCTCCCTCGATTATGTTAACAATTTGAAGTTTATTCAATACTTTTTCAATTCCCATGCACACACACATATCCCACACACACTGGTGTTTGTTTTTTTACTTACAGTTATGACTGATTTACAAAAATAAGATCATAGATACAATTTTTATTTTCTCGTTTGGTCATTTAATAATTTTAAAAAAATCTTCTAGTTACCTAGTACAACTCTAACTCAGTCTTTTAAGATACATATATTCTAGTGTTAACAATCCGTGGTGTTCCTCTGCTTGTAGATGGAACACTTCTATCTCTACCTCCTTGATTTCCTCCTCTCTATATGTGTCTCTTCTTTTATTGTAAAGGCAGTTTATTGTGATATATTTACATACCTTACAATCTATCCTATGTGTACAATTAATGGCTTTTTGTATAATCACAGAGTTGTGCATTCATCACTACAATCGATTATAGAACATTTTCATTATTCCAAAAAGAAAAACTCCATACCCTTTAGCAGTCACATCTCAATCCCTCTATCCTTGCCCAGCTCTACATAAACACTAATCTAAATACAACATTATACATTTATTTATATTTTCATTTTATATAAATGGAATCATTATGTAGTATTTTGTGTCTGGTTTCTTTCACATATCTTAATGTCTTTTTTTAAGTTAGAAAAGTTTTTGGTTTTGAGAAAAGTCATGTAGAAAATACAATGTACTTATATATTCTTCTCTTTTTGACACTTTACATTAGTGTGGTACCTTTGTTACACCTGATGAAAGAATATAAAATTTTACTTTTAACTCTAGTCCATAGTTTACATTAGGTGTATTTTTCCTAAATAGGATCCTATTATTAACACCTTGTAATAGTATTGTATATTTGTTATAATTCATAAAAGAGCATTCCTTTTTTTGTACTATTAACCATAGTCAAGCATCCACAGCAGGGTTCACTGTGTTAAACAATCCATATTTTGTACAACCCATCCATAGTGTATACTTAATGGCGCTCTGTATAATCACAGAGTTGTGCACTAATCACCACATTTTTAGAACATTGTCAGTACTTCAAAAAGAAAAATCCCATACTCTCACACACACCCCTATTGTTGACCCTTAGCATTGATATAGTACCTTTGTTGTAACTGATATAAAAAATTACAATATTACTGTTACCTATAGTCCATAATTTACATTAGTTGTATTTTTCCCATATATCACCCTATTATTAATATCTTGTAATGGAGACACACGTTTTTGCTAGTTCATGGAAGAACATTCTTGTATTTGCACTATTAACCACATTCCTCATCTACCATTGGGTTCACTATCTTATACTGTCCCAGGTTTTATGGCTTAGTTTTCCTTGTATTGACATTTACTACCCTAAACTTCCCCTTTCAGCTACAATCACATCTAGAAATCTGCACTGGTAATTATACTCACTGTAATGTGTTACTATCATCTCTATCCATTTCCATCCATATGCAATCAATTTTATTAGAAATTCTACAGACTTTAAGCATCAGTTCCCCCTTCTCAACCCTTCTCCTGCTGACCTATACTCTAGATTTTAACTCAATGAGTTACTCTTCTATATAAATTTGATAGTTGGTTTTACTATTTCTGCAAAGTAGGCTGTTGGAATTATGATTGGGATTGCATTTAAATCTGTACTTGCTTGGGGATTAGATTCCTGTTCTTTTTTCCAATTCCTCCGTGTGTTTAGTTAGTTCTTTGATTTTAGCTCTTTTTCCTTTTACTGTAGGCATTTAGGGTTATAAATTTCTCTCTCAGCGCTGCCTTTGCTGCATACCATAAGTTTTCATATTATGTGTTGTCCTCATTCGTCTTGACGTATTTACTGATTTCTGTTGCAAATTCTTCTTTGAAATACTTGTTTAAGAGATGGTTGTTTAACCTCCATAAATTTGTGCATTTTCAAGACCTCCACCTTTTATTGATTTCCAGCTTCATTCCATTATGATCAGATAAAGTGCTTTGTATCATTTAAATTTTTTAAAAATTTATTGAGACCTATTTTGTGAACCAGCATTTGGTCTATCCTGGAGAATAATCCATGAGCACTTGAGAAGAATGTGTATCCTGATGTTTTGGGGTGTGCTTTTCTGTTATGTCAATTTCATTTATCAAATTATTCAAGTTCTCTATTTCCTTATTGATCTTCTGTCTAGATGGTCTATCTATTGATGTGAGCAGTGTATTGAAGTCTTCAACTATTACTATAGAGACATGTATTTCTCCCTTCAGTTTTGCCATTGTTTGCCTCATATATTTTGGGGCACCCTGGTTAGGTGCATCGATATTTATGATTGTTATTTCTTTCTGGTGGATTGCCCCTTTTATTAATATATAGTGTCCTTCTTTGTCTTTTAACAGCTTTGCTTTTGAAGCCTGTTTTGTCTGATATTAGTATAGTAACCCTGGCAGGTTTTTGTTGTTGTTGTTACTGTATGCATGGAATAACTTTTTCCAGCCTTTTACTTTCAACCTATTTGTGTCGTTGAGTCTAAGATGAGTCTCTTGTAGACAGCATATAGATGGCTTATATTTTTTTATCCATCCCCCAGTCTGTGTCTTTTGATTGGGGAGTTTAATCCATTAACATTCAATGTGATTACTGTAAAGGAAGTAGTTGTACTACCCATTTTATCCTTTTGTTTTATATGTCATATCCTATTTTTATTCTTTTTTTTTTCTTTCATTTTGGTTACTTTCACTGATAATCTTTATTTCTAGACTCTCTTCCAAGCCTCAGTCTCCTGTCTTTTCCTTCAGCCTGCAGGACTCCTTTTAGTATTTCTTGTATGGCAGGTCTCTTTTTTAACAAATTCTTTCAGTTCTGTTTATCTGTGAATATCTTAAACTCTTCTGCATTTTTGAATAACAATCTTGTGTAGTATAAAATTCTCAACTGGCATTTTTCCTCTTTCAGTGTCTTAAGTGTATCATACCACTGCTTTCTTACCTCCCTGATTTCTGATGAGAAATCAGCACTTAGGCTTATTGGACATCCCTTTTATGTGATGAATCACTTTTTTCTTGCTGCTTTCAGAATTCTCTCTTCATCTTTGGCATTTGATTTTATTGTTATTTCTCAGTTTAGTTCTTTTCAGATTAATTTGGACTGGAGTATGTTTTACTTCTTAGACATGGATATCTATGTTTTTTTCTTAAGAGTTTGGAAATTTTTGCCCAGTATTTCTTCTAATATTCTTTCTGTCCCTTTTGCCTTCTCTTCTCCTTCTGGGACCCCATGATGTGTATGTTTGTGTACCTCATGCTATCATTCAATTCCCTGAGACCCTGCTCAATTTTTTGCATTCTTTCTTCTATCCATTCTTATGTCTGTCTGATTTTGGAAGCCCTGACTTCTAGCTCGCTGCTTCATTCTTCTGCCTCTTTAAATCTGCTGTTTTAAGCCTCCAAGGTTTTTTAAGTTTCATTTATTGTTGCCTTCATTCCCATAAAAAGTATTATTTTTGTATGCTTTCTTTATGCCTACCCAGTGTCTTCTTAATATCCTTAATCTCTTTAGCCATCTTATTGAATTTATTAAGGAGATTTGTTTGAACATCTTTGATTAGTTATTTCAAATCATGTATCTTGTCTGAAGTTCAATTTGTTCCTTGACTGGGCCATGTCTTCCTGTTTATTAGTATGTCTTGTAATTTTTTGCTAGTGTCTTTGTATCTGATTTCCTTGATTTGTTTATTTTGGGGCTCAGTTTCTCTTTCTTGTCTATGGCTTTCTTGTTGATGGGCTTTGTGGTCAGTCTTCTCTTTGACACTTGGTTCAACTTATTTTTGATCTTTATAATAGCTTGTGATTAAAAAAATCAGATGTTTTCTGCTCAATTCTTGCCCTAAATATACAGTACAAAAGCTGAGGGTATTCATGGCTAGAAAACCTATCTTTCAGCAAATATTAAAATAAATTCTTCAAGGAGAAGCAAAATAATCGAGGACATAAAATCAAATCTACCAAAAGAAAAATGTAGGAGAAGGAAGAAGTGAATGTGAAAGAAAATCACTTATTTTCTTATTCATATCTAAAAGATAACTATTTGTTTAAAGTAATAATAACTATGTTTTGGGTGATTATAGAATACAGATAAGTGAAATGAATTGTGGCCAGAACATGAAGGGGATGGAAAGATTAGGAATACTCTCTTATAAGATATCTGTACTATCATGTGAAACAAAATAGTATTATTTGGTGATGAGCTTAGATTAGATAAAAATGTATATTGGAAACACTAAGACAACCACTATACTTTTTTCTTTTTTTTAAATGAAGTAGAATGGATATGCTAAGAGAGGAGATAAAATGAAATCATGCAAATCCTTAAATAAAATCAGAGAAAGCAGAAAAAGAAGAAAAGACATGAAAGAGAAATCCAATGAAGAGAAAACAGTTAAAAATATGATGAATGTTAAGCCAGCTATATCAACAGTCCCTTTAAATGTGACTGGTCTGTATATACAAATTAAAAGGCAGAGATTGTCATTGTGAATTATAAAAAGGACCCAACTCTATTTTGTCTATAGGATATCCACCTTAAGTGTAGAGACTCAAATAGGTTAGAGTAAAGGAATTGAGAAATAGATATCATGCTAAGACTATACAAGGAAAGCCAGAGTAGCTATATAACTCAGAAAAATTAAACTTAAGAACAAAGAATATTATCAGGGTTAATAAAACATGATCAGGGAATGAACTGTGGACTAGGTTGGACTTACTGGTATTCTACTATAGACTTATTGTGAGATGTGGAGGCAGTGGCCACTGGAGGCTCTGAGGGAAAGGAGAAGGAAAAGCAAGTGTAACACGGGCATTTTCAGGACTTGGGAATCATCCTGAATGACATTGCAATGACAGATATAGGCCATTATATATTTTCACATAACCTACAGAATTGTGTGGGAAAGAGTGTAAACTACAAGTAAATTATAATCCATGCTCAATGGCAATGCCCCAAAATGCATTTATCAATTGCAATGAATGTACCACACTAATGAAGGATGTTGTTTATGTGGGAGGTATGGGGAATGGGGCATATGGGAATCCCTATATTTTTTATGTAACATTTATATAATCTAAGTATCTTTTAAAAATTAAAAAAATATATTTAAAAAAGTAAAAAAAAAAAAAAGTGATAAATTCTCCAAAACAAAATAATACTCATAAACATGCTAGCATGTAAAGGTAAAGATTCAAAATACATGAGGCAAAAACTGATAGAACTGCAAGGAGAAACAGACAAATGCACTGTTATGTTTGGAGATTTCAACAACCATCTTTGATAATATATAGATCAACTATTCAGAACTTAGTAATACTATAGCTCACCTGAAAAAATCTATTAATTAACTTGACCTAATAGACACTCACTGAATGCTCCATCCAACAATAGCAGAACACACAGTCTTCTGAAGCCCATATGGAACATTCACTAACATAGGCCCCATTGTGGGCCGGAAAATACACCTTAACAAATTTAAAAGAATAGAAAGTATACAAAATATGTTCTAAAACAATGGAATTAACCTAGAAATTAAGAACAGAGAAATTGCTGAAAACCCGAATGTTGGACATTAAACAACACATGTTTAAATAATACATGGGTCAAAGAAGTAGTCTCAAGAGAAATTAAAATATATTTTTTATACTTCATAAAAGTGAAAATGCAATTTATCAGTATTTGTGAGATGCAGTGAGAGTAGTGCTTAGAGGATAACTTTTATAGCATTAAATGCATATATTGAAAAAGGAAGAATTAAAGAATCTAAGCTGCCACCTTAGGAAATTAGAGGAAGAGTAGCAATTTAAGCCTAAAGCAAAGCAAGCAGAAGAAAAGAAATAATAAAAATCAATGTAGGAATCAATGAAATTGAGAACAGGAAAAAAATAGAAAATATTAACAAAACCAAAAAGAACAATAGCAATGAGAGAGAGAGAGAGAGAGAGAGAGAGAGAGAGAGAGAGAGAGAGAGAAGAGCAAGGAGAGAGGGAAAGGGAGGGAGTTGGAGAGCGAGAGAGAGAGAAGACGCAAATTATCAATAGCAAATGAGAGAGGGGTCATCACAATTAGTCCCATAGATATTAAATAGGTAATAGACACTGTGAATAACTGCATGACATCAAATTTGTTATCTTAGATGAAATGGACCAATTCCTTGACAAATACAATCTACTAAAACTCGCAGAAGGAGAAATTGATAATCTGAATAGGATTAAAATGATTGAGTAAATAACCTTCTATGTATGAATAGACTTTAAAAACAATAAAGCATGAGACACAGATGGTTTTACTAGTGAATTATATGAAACATTTAAGAAATAAATAACAATTTTTCAAAATCTCTTCTAGAAAATAGAAGCAGAGGGAGCACTTCTTAAAGGCAGGCAATACCCTAATACTCAAATCAGGAAAACCATTATAAGAATGGAAAACAATAGACCAATAATCCTCATAAAGAAATATGAAAAATCCTCAACAAAATATGAGCAAATTTAATCCATAAATGTGTATAAAGAATTATAAACCATCACCAAGTGGGGTTTATTGCAGGTATATTAGCCCCGTTCAAATTAGAAAATCATTGTAATTTACCACATCAACAGACTAAAGAAAAATCATATAATCATATGATTTGATGCAGAAAGAGTATTTGACAGTTCACCATCTATTCATGATACAAACTCTCAGTAAGGGGGTGTAGCAGTTTGGCATTGTTTATGAATTCCAAAAATAGATATTGGATTATGTTTGTAAACTGGTCTGTTCCTCTGGGCATATTAGATGGTATTGGATTCAGAGGTTTCACTTTTACTTGATTAAATTATGATTCAGGCTTTGGTTGGGCCTGTCAGTAGGATGTTGAGTCGCCCTTTGATGGGTGGGGACTCACAGAGAAAACGGCAAGGCAGAGGAGTTAGTTGGCATTTTGATATTGGAGCCTCAGGAAGTAAACACACAGAGAAGCAGATATGTGAGGAAGGAGAGAAGGTTCCATTAGACATGGCAGAGGACCCAGGAAGAGAGAAGAGCCATTAGTCTGATAGTCTATAGCTGACCTTGTGGAGAGAACAAAGCAGCTGAGCCTGGAGAGAAATGAGTCCCGGGAGAAAGACGAGACTTATTCCAGTCTACAGCTGAGACCAGAAGAAGCTGGGACCATGGAGCCTTAAGAGGAAGAGGAAGCCTTAACCCTTGTAGATGTCAGCAACCATCTTGCTCCAACACATGGCAAAAGACTTTGGTGAGGGAAGTAACTTACGCTTTATGGCCTGGTAACTATAAGCTTCTACTCCAAATAAATACCCTTTAAAAAGCCAACAGATTTCTGGTAATTTGCATCAGCACCCCTTTGACTGACTAATATAGGGGGTAACTTCCTCAACTTGATGAAGAACATCAATAAGAAACCTACAGCTCTCTTAACGGTGAGAAACTCTATGTTTTCCCCAAAAGATAGGGGACAAGCCAAGGATATCCTCTCACCACTTATTCAGTATCATATTGGGAAGTCTTAGCTAATTCAATAAGACAAGAAAAGGAAATTTAAGGTGTATGGATTGGAAAATCTATGTAAATGAAGAAATATTCCAAGATAATGAATTAGAAGTTTCAATATATTTAATATATCAGTTTTTCCCAACTTAATCTATAGACTCAATGTAATCCCAATCAAAATTTCAGCATGCTGTTTTGTAGGTATTGACAAACTGATTCTAAAATTTATATGAAACTACCTAGAATAGCCAACACAGTACCAAATAAAAGGAAAAAAAATGGGGGGACTCACACTATATGATATTTAACCTTACTATAAAGCTATAGCAATCAAGACAACATGATAATTGGCAAAAAAATTAGATATGCTCATCAATGGACCAGAATGGAGAGCATAGAAGTAGACACACACAAATATAGACAACCGATCATTCACAAAGAAGCAAAAGCAATTCAGTGGGGAAAAGGATAGTCTTTCAATAAATGGTGCTGGAACAATGGGATGTCCACATGCAAAATAGTAGTAGTAGTGGTGGTAGTAGTAGTAGTCGTCCCAGACACAGACTTTCACTTTTTATAACACTTAACCCAAAATAGATCATGAATTTAAATATAAAATGCAAAACTCTAAAGCTTCTAGAAGAAAGCCTAGTAGAAAATCTATGTGACCTTGGATTTGGTGGTGAGTTTTCAGATAAAACACTAAAAGCACCATCCAAAAAATTAAAATCTTCTGCTCTGTAAAAGACACTGTTAAGAGAAGCAAAAGACAAGCCAGTGAATGGATAAACTATTTGCAAAACACCATATATAGTAAAGGGTTTGAATCCTAAATATACAAAGAACACTTAAATCTCAACATTAAGGAAACAACTCAACTTGAAAATGGGCAAAATTACCCATGGAATCTAAGCCCACTCTCAATTAGAGGTGGAGTGGGCATCATTTCCCATCCTCAGGATTGGGGAATGAACAATGGACTAGAGAAGACTTACTGGTATTCTAGTATAGACTTATTGTAATTCTAGTAATGGAAGAACTTTTATCATTGATGTGGAGGCAGTGGCCAGTGGAGGTTCTGAGGGGGAGAGAGGGAAAAACAGGTGTAATATGGGGACGTTTTTGGGACTTGGGAATTGTCCTGAATGACGTTGCAATGACAGATACAAACCATTATATATCTTGTCATAACTAACAAAATTGTGTGGGAGAGGGTGTAAACTATAATGTAAACTATAATCCACACTTAGTGGCAATTCTCCAATATGTGTTCATCAGCTGTAACAAATGTACCACACTAATGAAGGATGTTGTTAATGTGAGAAAATATGGGAGGGCATGGGAGCGGGGCATATGGGAATCCCCTGTATTTTTTATGTCACATTTATGTAATCTAAGTATATTTAAAAAAAAAAGAAAATGGGCAAAATATCTGGATACCTCACCGCAGAAGATACAGTTTCATACGTACAACTATCAATTTCAAGGGCCTGGCATAATGGTCTATTCTTCTTCACTAAGCACTGCCCATGTACTTGGGAGATTTTTGCTGCTCTATTAGAGAATATAGCAGGACTTCCCAGGACAGGAATTCAGTATTCTTTCAGTTATTGTTGGTTCTCCACCCACTGAGGCAAAGACTCATAGCCAGTTGAACATTTTCGTATTCTGTAAAGGCATGCCCCTGGTGCACCCCTCACCACATATCCTCCCATCACCGACAACCCACAGTAGTGATCCTTTCCTGCCTCAGTTGTGACCCTTCTGCAATCCAAACCTCCCCCAAAACAAAGCCAAAAAATAAAAAATAAAAATAATAAGAAAATAATAATATGAATAACAAATAAAATACAAAAATAAAAATAACCAAAAATAATAAAATAAAAAAATATTTTCATGTACCTTTCATCACCATAAGATATATTAGCTTTTATTGACAGTGACAGTTTCTTCCATATGTTCCCCCAGTGTTTTTTTTTTTTTTCTTCAAAGAAAGTTTAGGTTACAGAAATATAGGGGGAAATATAGGGGATTCCCATATGTCCTATCCCCTCTCCCTCTCCCACTCCCCCCTATTAATAAAATTTTACATGTGTATGGTGCATTTGTTACAATTGACATACAAATATTGAAACATTGCTACTTACCATGTTCAGTGGTTTACATTATGGTTTACATTTTGCACCATACACATTTATAGGTTTTAACAAAATTTAAAATGGCCTGTATCTGTCATTGCAAGATTATGCAGAACCATTCTAGTGCCCTAAAAATGTCCTATGTCCCATCTTTTCTATTCTTCCCTCCCCCTCCCCTTGGAACCTATGGCAACCAATAAGTTTCAATTTTTGAAGAATAAGGTTCATAGTTACATGCAATAATATTGAAGGCTTGGCATATTGTACTTATGAACCTTTTCTTGTGAAATTGAAATTTAGCCTAGTATTATATATTGCCTAAGAATTACCTCCTAAAAAACCTCCTTCAAATGCGGCCTTTCTCTAAGCCAAATTCAGCATATAAATGCATTACTTTTCCCCTGGCATGAGATATGACTTCTGGGGATGAGCCTCCCTGGCACTGAGAGATTATTACCAAGCACAGATTAGTGATGCATCTAGGAAAAGACCTTGACCAAAAGGGGGAAATATTAAATACAAATGAATTTTTGTGACTAAGAGATTTCAGAGTGAGTTGGGAGGTCATTCAAGATGTTACACTTATTCACATCTCAGCAGGATCTCATTGACTACCACAGGAAACAGTGCCTCAAACAGTGGGGCTTCTGAGGGCTCTAGAGACATCTAGACACTATAGGCAGGTTGGACAATCTCAGGAATTCGGCACCCTGTCAGTGGGCCTTATGTTGGAATATATGCTCCCCAGTGTAATGGAGTTGGACTCATTTTAATTTCCCTACACATGGCTCTTTACTCCTTTTATTTGAACCTATAATTAGCACATACTTATTAAATATATGTCCCAGAGACTTAAATCTTTGGCCTGTTCGTATGCCAGTTGAGTCCTGACACAGGCCATTATACATTTTGTCAAAACCTGTAAAATTATGTGGGGCAAAGTGTAAACTATAATGTATACTGTAGTCCATGGATAGTAACAATGCTTCAATATGTGTTCTTCAATTGTAACAAATATACCACACTAATGAAAGATGTTGTTAATGGCAGAAAGTGTGGGAGGGGGAGGGGTTGGGGTATATGGGAATCCCCTATATTTTTGATACATTTATGGAATATAAAGCTTCTTTTAAAATTAAAGAAAATAAAAAAAAAAAGATATAGGGATAACAACTAAGGAGATGAAAAGGTGTTCAACATCATTTGTCACTGGAGAATTTTAAAATAAACAACAATTAGATGCAAACAATACACATCTATTAGAATCACTAAAATCCAAAAATCTTTCCAGAACATTTGCTTGTGAGGATGCTGAGCAATAGGAATTCTCATTCATTGCTGGTGGAAGACAGTTTGCCAGTTTATTACAAAGCTAAAATAGTGCTATCATATGATCCAGTGATCATGCTTCTAGGTATTTACCAAACTGATTTGAAAAATATGTTTACACAAAAACCTGTATATGCAAATATATTTATAGTCTTTTTCATAATCACTAAAAACTGGATGCATCCCATATGCTTTTATATAAGTGAGCTTATAAACAACTGAATTTCATCCATATAGTAGAATTTTATTCAGTGATGAAAGGAAATGATCTAACATGGAAATCCATGGATGACTCTTAAATGCATATTGAAGCCAGCCTGAAAAGGCTACATACTTTATAATTCAAATTATATAACATTCTGGAAATGGCAACACTCTAGAGATGGTAAAAATGTCAGTGTTTCCTAAGGGTCCCAGGGAAGGAGGAGAGGATTGAATAAGTGAAGTGTACAGTGACAAAACTAACCTTTATGATATTGTAAAGGTGGTTAATTGACACTGCAGTTTTCAAACCCATAGAACTTTACAAAAGAAAGCGTAAACTTTTATGCAATTTTAAAAATCATTTCAGAGGTTGGGAGATCCCAGGATGGAAGGTCAATGAGACAAAAAATTGTTACTAAAAATGTGTGAAACTGGGGAGCAGATATAGTTCAGTGGTTGAGCACCTGCTTCCCAAGTATGAAGTCATGGGTTTAAGCCCCAGTACCTCCTTAAAAAAAAAAAGTATGAAACATTCTCACTGTAGGGATATGGGAGAAAAGGTGCCAACCTATGTTAATTTTGGAAATGAGTGTAGTCTGTCAGACTAAATGCAAAATAAACTGCAAGCACTGTTGTGTCCCATGTGGGTACAGTTTCACCATTCTGACACCAATTATATATACTCTGGAATTGAAAATATATGAATAGTGGGAGTCAGGTTTCTCACTATTGGAATAGTAGTTTATAGATAAGCAAGGGGTGGCAGCTATAATGATCCATGAATTGGAGACCTAAATAAGAACTCATATATAGCTTAATGTAACTAAGGATAGTTACACATAGACATATTTATAGTTGAGGCCAGCTGCAAGGGCCTAGAAACAGTGACACCCCAGAAGCAATGAGTACATTTAGTATCCAAATCTTGGTTTCTAATATTCTCCAATAATAGGAACCAGAACTCTTTGGAGAAATGGCTGATTCTAGGACTGGGGCAGGAAATATTCAAAATGAGCCTGAAGTAAGGAAGTGCTAAAAATATAAGCCCACAAATATGGAGGTACATAAGAGGGACTCACAGGAGCTGACTGAAAGATCTCCCAATGACTAAAGCTGGAAAAGTATGAGCAACAAAATAAAGTACTACAACATTGTAATCCAAAGTATAAAATAAATATCCATGAGTTCATACTGATGTATATAAATAAAGAAATGGGAGAGAATAGCCAAATCTCCCATGCAGAAGAAATCAAATAACTTATATAGATACTCCAGTCTTAAGAAGAGGGAACATAACAGGGCTGTATGTAGTGACTTCCTTCCAAAGTATACATTATGAAAAGGGTATAACAAATGGTAACTTCTCAGTGGAGAAATCTTAACCTGGCGATCAAGTTAATACCAGTAGTGATAATTCATAATTATATTATGTTTTCTTATATGATGTGATGGAATTGGTACACCACCTCTGTGGTCTTTCTCCAAAAGCTCCTGCCCCCAGTTGAATCTTGAGAAGACCATCAGATGGATGCCATTTAAAGAGAATTCTACAAAACACCTGGTCAGTATCCCTTAAAACTGTCAAGGTCATCAAAACCAAGGAAAGTCTGAGAAACTTTCACAGCCAAGAAGAGACTAGGGAACATGATGTCTAAATGTAATGTGGTATCCTAGATGGGATCCTGGGACACAAAAAGGACACTAGTTAAAAAAAAGAAAATCTGAATAAATTATGGACTTCAGTTAATAAAAATGTATCAGTATTGAATCATTAATTGTAAAAAATTACCATACTAATGTAGGATGTTAATAGTAGGAGAAAATGTGTATGGAGATATGAGAACTCTGTACTAGCTTCACAATTTTTATGTAAATCTAAAACAGTTCTAAAATAAAGTTTTTATGTAGAAAATGAGGTAAGACCCAAACAATGCAAAGAATGGAGGAGATCCTGGGTAAATTTTTTTCCAGTTAGGGAAAATAGCAAGGGCAATATAACTAAATCAGGAATACGTTTAGCAAATTCAAGCAATAGAAATTAAAACAGCTTGCCTGGAAGAGTAGAGGTGATCTAACTATTGCTGGTTGTATGAATCAAATGACTATAAAGAACACAGGAGGTTTAACTAAACCGCCATAGCCTGGAATGGTGGTGTCATTTCTTGGGGAGTGGGGGAGGTCCTTTGTTATAATGGATAGAACTCTAGATTCTCAAGTGGAATAGACAGTAATTTTATAGCTTCAAAAATTTTAATGCTTCAGTAGCTATTTTTGTCATGCTACAATGACACATGCCTTCATAAGGCTTCATATGGTGACATAATGCAGCTAATGCAAAACATGATTGCTCATTTGGAAAGCTTTCCTTGATGGCATAATTGATATTTTCAATAATTTGACAAGTTAATTGAGGAGTAGCTCCAACTCAACTCTTTAGAAAATTAATTGAGCATCCAATGTGATACTGCAAAGTAAATCCTAAAAGAAGTGAAAGGCAGTGTCTGATGGGATCCTAACAATTCTGACAAATGGGATTATGTAACAGCTTTGCCTTTTTCACTTATTTGGCAAGGAAAACCAAGAGGGCCATTTTATGTTTGGGTCACTAAATAATAGAAATATAAAAGTATACAAATTAAAAAATGGAAAACTTTTTATAAATGATCAATTTATGTAAGTGAGGGGATGAGGGAGGGGCACCAAGGGTGCTAGGAGATCCAACTGTTTCAAAGTTGCCTTTTTCTGGGTTCTGCCCTCACCCTGTTACTGCAATCCTCTGTTTTCTGGAGCTTTGAAAAAGATGGTTCTGGACTCTTGGTTGTTGTTCAAAGTTTCTGTTGGAGGGAAGGAGCACTGGAACATCTCACGCTGCCATCTTGATCAGGTTAGGGCCCCCATCATTTCTTTTTTTAAAATAAAAATATTTCATCTATAATACTTAGTGTTATTCATACTCAATATGCAGACAAACTCAGAAAGTCAATATCTTTGGTTACTTTTATTGCATTTCACCATGAAACACAGTCTTTAGGGATCAGGAACTTCCATATTTTATGAGTTTAGTAAGGTAGTTGTATTTTTTTGAGAATATATAAAATAAATGATGCTTTTTTATTAGCCATTTCTATGGGCAGATAGTGTATATCAAATTATCAGAGTTGTTATTGGAAGTGGATTGATTTTAACTGTAAACTTATTCTTACTTGGGATTTGCATTATTCTTTGCAACAGCTTTTAATTTTGATGAACTTCTAGCTAGACTTTAAAGTGTCTTATGGTTTCAAAGTGTGATAAAGGGAAAACATCTTATTTTAAACATATAAACAATATGAATATTAGCAAAAATATTTTAACATAAAAAATGTGTCTTTAGGCAAATATGAAATGTACTTCACATATAAGGCATGCCAATTTCAATTAATCATTTATAAAATACAATGCTCCTTTATAAATATTTTAATTGGCATTTACAGATCATAATGCTTCATGCATAGAATAAATTCCATATACATTAATATAGCCGTAATGGCATCTAGATAAATTTTATCTTCTGTTGAGTGAATTATAGGAACTGTGATAACATTCTGTTTTCTTTAGGAAACTATTCAAAATTTGTTTACTCTCATACACAGTGAAATTACAATTAAATTTCAAAGACATAATTTCTTAAACTTTTCCCATCTTTACATTAGATGCTACAAATTGTACTTCATTTCTTATCAACAGTGAGGCACAGGAAATTTAAATATTACTTAAGTCCTCCAGCTAATAAGTGGCAAAGCCAGGTGGAATGCTGGCTTATGTCCCCTGACTCCAACCTGCACACCCTTTTACATTGAAACAGCTATCTGAATAAAGACAGGAGGAATGTTCTTGAGCCACCCTCTAGGACCAAAATAGAAGAGCCATAAAACCCTTTTAATATATCCTAATTAATCGTTTTGATGGTTTGGCGATAAATACAGCTCCATTGTGTATGGCAACAGTGGACAAATAAACATAGACAATTAGTCTCAAGATTTATCTAAATAGACAAAAGCATGAATCACCTTCTCCACATAATGTTTAGTAGGTTACCAAACAAGGTAAAAGATATTCTGATAAACTTCCCTGTCTGCGTATCTTCTCCTTTATACCTTCATGTAGGTGGCTGTATGTGAGCCAAAGGGGTGCTGATGCAAAATACCAGAAATCATATTGGTTTTTATAAAGGGTATTTATTTGGGGTAGAAGCTTACAGTTGCCAGGCCATAAAGCATAAGTTACTTTCCTCACCAAAGTCTATTGCCATGTGTTGGGGCAAGATGGCTGCTGATGTCTGCCAAGAGTTCAGGCTTCTTGGGTTCCTCTCTTCCCAGGGTTCTGTTTCTCTCCAGCCTCAGCTGCTGTGGCTTCTGCCATGTCTAAGGAGCCGTCTCTATTCCTCTGTGTTCTTCTCCTGTGTCTTTACTTCCTGGGCTCCAGCTCAGAACTCCAGCATCAAAACTCCAACTCTCTTTTCTGCCATGTAGTTTTCTCTGTGAGTCCCCAGCCTGGGGACTCAATGCCCTACTGATGTGGCCCAATCAAAGCCCTAATCTTAATTTAATCAGCCCAGGTGCAGACCAGTTTACAAACATAATCCAATAACTATTTTTGGATTTCATAAACAATGCCAAACTGCTACAGTGGCTAATGTTCCTGAAATAGAAAACTGGATAGACAAGGGAAAGCATCCAGGATCTCAATGATTCATAAATTAGTTAACCTCAAAATAATCCTAGAATTAAGAGAAATTATAACAAAGTTTGCAGTCCAAACATTTTCTGCCTAAGAAAGCACAAATTAATAGCTAAGGTATGTCATGTGTACAATGCAGGCTGGCTGGTCAGACATCTGGTGATATTGGACTTGGTAGATCCATCACAATCTAGGGACTGGTTCACGTTTCATCTTTACTTTATCACCAAATTAAGATGGAAGCTGTCTCTGGGGACAGACTCATATACACTGACTTTACAGAATTAACAGATATAAAGCAGGAAACCTGTAAAAGAAGAATGAAAATATTAGCTGCTTATCAAGGGAAGCAATCTAACCAGAATATTCTTTTCTGTAGTTAAGGTAGCAGGAAGAATTTTGCACAGGGAACATAGAACCAGCTAATTTATCTTTAAGTATCTCTCAGCTAAGATAGCTTGGGCCCCCTCAGGTACCAGCGGGATAACCTTGCCTGTAAAACCTGATTGCTCAAGGCTGATTAGCCAGTACTTTCTTCCCATTGGAAGAGGCTTAGATGAAAAGTGTGAATAATTGCTTTTGCTACTCTCTAATATTTTATAGTTTTGTGACCAATTTTATTCTGTATCACACTGTCTCCATATACAGCATGAATCAGTTTTCTAAGTTGCAAACAGTCAATTCCCAGATCACATTGTTTTTATCCAACTTTATCCATCACTCTTACTGACAGTGTCAGGTTTCATTCATACAGATGGGAAATCCTATGCTTTCGGTATGAAATTTATTAGTCTTACTTTTAGAGGAAACTTATATTTCATGTTCTTGACGGCATCTTAGTACTGACCCTATACACCACCTATTACGCAATGCCACCTATTATGTAATGAATTAGTAAAATTTCCTTGGTCTTAGTCAAATGTCTCATAAAGCCTTTCATTCTTAGATACTGATGCAGAATTAACCATCAGTAGATAGATGATTCTATATATAAAGATGTATATTACTATATGTAGTTTCTCAGTAAGTCTAAAACATTCTTTAGTTCAATGATAATTATATGCTAAATTAAATTCTTTCTTCATTCCCGTCTCTTCCCCAAGTTAATCAACTAGTATGGCTTGGATTGGAAAGAAGATATTCTGTTAAGGAAAAAAAACAAGCATTTTTATGTAGCACACTTTCCTGTTGGGTGACTCTCTTTGGATGAAGTTGACTTACCTACTGGCTTAGCTATATAAAACCATTTGCCTTTGGTAGAGTGCCATGTAGTTGAGTCCTGAAGGCTAGAAACAGTTCAGGGTGTCTTTTGTTTTTCTCCATGGGTATGTTTGGTTCAAAATTGACCAACTTCCTTCTATGTAGTGAGGAAAACACGAAGGTAATGCTCTTGGATCTCATACATTGCTGTAAAGGTAGGACTATTCTTAGGGTACTGAAGGTCTGAAATAACAACATGTCTATTGCTAAATAATTAGAATAGTTTACATAAACTATTTTAAAAGTTTACATATACTGTCTGTGGGAGAGACTATTTAGATGATCATCCAGCCTCTTTCCTCTTCTTCCTTCATATGAAGTGGGACTTTGCTTTCTGGCTTCCTTTATGTAAGATATAGCCATTTGACTGAGTGATAAACATCATTAAAAACCTCCCAGTTTTCTTAGCTAGAATGGAGACAAAACTGAGGGCTATGTTATGAGCTATGAATTGAGGATGATAGATTCACAGGGTGGACTCAGCCTGGGTCCCTGATCTAGGCCTAAAGAATTTCCCACTATTCAAGGACAACTGATTCGATTTTAAGGAGTGAGAAACAAATTTTTATTGTGATACTTTCTGAACTTTAAGAGTCCGTGCAAGAGCAGCCAGAGTTACCTTCAGGAGTACACCCTGTCATATATTATTTCATATCATACTATTTTATGAGGAAAGAAATGTTAGGTCAGGTATATGTGAATTGCCCATAAACATATCAGCCTCTAAATATAGAATCAGGATTCACAGCTGGGTTTTCTGAATCTACATTTTTGTTAATTTTTCCTATGCCAGGCTGTCAAATATGTTAATGTCATTTAGTGTTTAGAAGTTCAGTCTCTATTGTCAGAGAAGCACTATTTGAATAATGATTTACCTTTACCAGCAGTATGAACTTAGAAAAATTACTTAATTCCTTTGAACCTTCATTTATTTATTTGGAACTAATAATAGCTCCTAGCATATAATGTTATTTTTTTTGTTTTTGTTTTTGTTTTTTAAAGATTTATTTATTTATTTATTTATCCCCCCCTTTGCTGCTTGTGTTTGCTGTGTCCATTTGCTGTGTGTTTTTTCTGTGTCTGCTTATCTCCCCCTTGCTGTGAGGTCTTGCTGCATCAGCCCACCG
>JAQZBX010033308.1:0-25451 GCA_029593785.1 Cabassous unicinctus | reverse complement strand
AATCTTAAACACTTAAGAAATAAAAGTTTATTCATTGGATGCCTGTTATATAATCTACTGTAGTTATGAACAATGTATAATATACTTAAATACTAATCAAAACTTCAGTACAATACATTGCATACTTAAGTAATTTAATAATTTGTATTTTACATATAAATGTGTTTTATTAAATGTATATGTAAATCTCTTGTTTTGAGTTTCAACAGTCCTGAAACCAAATGTATTAAAAAACAAGTTTGGTAAGTATTGTTCAAGCCTAAAAGTAAAGCATCATACAAAAAAACTTTGCTAATCAACAAACCAATGCCTTACTAGTTAACTCTTTTCATATTTCAGGAAGCATACTGGAAATTAAAATAGTAAGCACATCAAAGATGTTTTGTAACAAATTAAAAAAGATAAAGTGCATTTCAACGGGTGTTGTATTCCTCCCTGGGGGAGCCGGCCACTCTCCCCGGGACTGATGCATAAACCTTAAAATGTACAGCCCAGGGAGTGTTGTGTTCCTTCCTGAGGAGGCTGGCCCCTTCCTCAGGAATTAGCAAAATACTCCCAAATTGGCATCTATAGTACCAAATCTGTTAATCCTAAGCACAGTCAACCAAAACTCCAGTGTCAGTTGCTACTTCAAGAATTCAACACTTCCCAGCTAAAAGCTAAATATTGGTAAATATATATATGAAGCTGCTCTGTTTATCTGTCATTCTGTAACATTGTTCGGTATTGACTTGATCTTTTGATTTTGTGTTGTTTATGTTTCTCACCCTAGTTGTCAGTATAAGCTTATTAAACTAAATATATATATTAACATTCATTTTATATCTATCCAATACTCTAGCCAACAATAAGCCAAATATATCAGTGTATCAGACAACTAGTTTAACGGAAGAATAAAGATAAATCAATAAAGAATAAAGAATAATCAATAGGAGAAGGCAAAAGTTAAGTAGGATATAGGGAGGAGGTTTTGCTTGTGTCTTTCCAGAAAATTCAGAGCACCCTATCTGGCTACTCGGTAGGTGTGTTCGGCCAGCGTCTTCTTCGGAACCTACAGCTCCACCCTTTTCTAGCAATGTTGAGGCTGACTCCCCTCCTCCTGCTCCTCCTGCAAATCCTCTCCCGCCCGCAGCCGACTGATGAAAGAAATGTCTACGCCTGGACATTCTCCGTGCGAGAGGTCGCCCCCACCAACCCTCGAACCGTGAGTAATCTTATTGGCAATGCCTCCTGTCCTACTACAGGATGCAGCGCACCCATCGCTGTACACATCAACCCTGCCAAGACGCTTGGTTTCTCTCGCCCATACTTGTGCTTCCCCCACCTGCAGAAAAATAGCTACTGTACCGACAATGGGTACGATTCCTCATATGGAGGCTGCCCGTATTGGTCGTGCATCACCAGTATGTCCACTTTAAATCCGTTATCTACATTTTTTCAGAACCGCACTGGATTTTACATCCGAATCTCTGACCCTTGGAATCAAAGGTGGCAGGACGGAGTTAGAGCTGCCTTTTATTTGACCTGGTCCACTCCGTCGAGCTTTTTTAACATTGCTCGGCAATACGTGCTCCTCGGCTCCTCTCCAGCTGCCACCCCCACTGAAAGGACCGGAGAAAAAATCATTAAGGCAGAAAAGCAGCTTGCACTAGCCTTTCCCCCCATCAGCCCCTTACCTGGGTTCAGATCCTTACCAATACCCTAAACCTCCTCAACGCCTCGGGTATTGCCCCCAACACTAGCTCTTGCTTCCTGTGCGCCTCCCTTGGCCGCCCGCTCATGGCAGCTGTACCCGTCCATAGCGGCCCCTTAAATGCCACGAATAGTACGGCCTGCAGCAGCCCGTCTATCCACAACATCACCCTTTTTGATGTGTCTCTAGGAAACATAACGTGCTATATCACCTCTAACTCTACACCCAGTCCTAGTACCTACCCATGCACTAATAACATCTCTGTAACATCCACTCTGGTCGCCCCGCAAGGCTTCCGCTTCTGGTGCGATTCTTCCCTGACCCCCTGCACTAGTACATCTTCCCCCGGTCCTTGCCTGTTAGTCTCTCTGGTCCCCCAGCTAACCCTTTACACCAAATACGAGGTAAGCTCTCTTATGATTGCACCTCGCCAGAAAAGAGCAGCGTTCCTCCCCCTCCTTATAGGCGCCGGCCTTACCACCTCAGTTGTGGCCACTTCAGTGGCTGGCGGCGCCCTGGGACACACTGTAGTCACGGCCGAGGGTTTCCGTAACACATTGCAAGTCACCACTGACTCCACCGCCCAATCCCTGGAGTCTCTCCAAAGGCAACTTACGTCAATTGCACAGGTAGCTCTCCAAAACCGCCGTGCTCTAGACCTCCTAACAGCAGAAAAAGGTGGAACTTGTCTTTTTTTACAGGAAGAATGCTGTTACTATATCAACGAGTCCGGGTAGTAGAGCAAAATGTCCAGACCTTGTTCAATCTCTGCAATGATTCAGCCAGCAAATATGGGGCACAACAATCACGCTTTTCTTGGCTCAACTCCCCACTCTCGGCTTGGCTAGCCCCCATTATTACCCCTCTTTCAACTTTCCTCTTTTTCCTTCTCATAGCTCCCTGTGTTGTCAAGTTTATCCGAAAACAAATTTTGAGCATATCGTTACTAACTTCCTGCCAACTTCAATTTCCAAAGTACCAACGGCTGCCGCTGCAGCCCCCAGAGCTCCAGGGGTCAACACCGCTGAGCGGGAACACTGAGCTGTGAACCCCCCCTCCCCCTTTTTTCCAGCAGGCACCACCAATTGTTCCCCCAACCCTCTCCATTGTTTATATTCGCCCCCTCCCCTCCTTTGGTTACATCTGACATCCCCATCTACCAAGCTAAAAGAAGCAAACCAATGAGCAGCCTTTGGGCAAGTGCACATTATACTTAAAAGCTCCGTTAAAAATACCCCCTTAGGCACAGAAATTTGGCTGGCAGTCAATGACAGGTAAGACCCCCAGAGCAGGGCAACCTAAGACAGGCGCAGTCAAGAAAACCCTTACACCCACCACTTTTCCCCTCCATTTTATAATAAAGGAGGGGGAGATGTGGGAGGAGGTGTGTGTGGGGGGCGAGGGCGGTACAGAAGCTCTGAGCGCGCTGCCCGAGAAAACCAGGACGTGGACAGCTCCTTGGCGC
Organism: Cabassous unicinctus; assembly: GCA_029593785.1. NCBI lineage: Eukaryota > Metazoa > Chordata > Mammalia > Cingulata > Chlamyphoridae > Cabassous > Cabassous unicinctus. The sequence continues at coordinate 22,293 of JAQZBX010033308.1, read as the reverse complement.
CAATGCCGCAACCAACCGTGGACAGCTCCTTGGCGCCGGATGCCGCAACCAATCGGGGATGGACGCCTTTGCAGCTACCGCAGCCAATCGGCTGCTGACATCTGTAGCAGCCTCTCCTTGCCATGTGCTTCAAGATGGCCGCCGCAGCTCGGCCCCGCCCCCTTTCTCTCACACACATGCCATACCTTATATGGACATAAACCCATCCCAGCCAATCAGAACCCGCCCCGTGTGCCTTACCCTTCCCCCGATTCACTCCACCCCTCCCGTTCTGTATAAATATCAGAGCCCGCCTAATAAAGTTGGACTTGGAAGCCCAGCCTTGTCTCTGGAGTGTGCGATAGGCTCCGTATTCGTTACTCATCGTCCGCTGGTGACCGGGAAGTGTCCGTCTCCCCACTCTCGTCTGCGGCTTAAGACGCAGACCCCGGCCTTTGGCTCGCTGTGCTCGGGGACGCCTGAGCCCCGTGGGCTGCAACCCCCCTCCCTTCGTCCCCCGACCGCCCGATCGCCAAGGGAACCGCCCCGGGGGTGGCGATCGGTGGCGGCGGCAGACAGCGGCGGCGAGTGGCGGTCAGCGGTCGGCGGTAAAGCCTGGCCCCCAGGTCGGCGATCGGCAGCAGAGCCCGCGAGGTCGCGCCGACACATTTGGTTTCATTTTTATTCATTTAAATTTAAATAGCCACCTTTAGCTAGTGGCTCCATTCTTGGTTGCACCATTCTAGACACTTGGTGAGCATTAGAATTCTAATTCACTTTTTCCTACCCTGCATTATACTCAACTTATTTAAGATAAAATCCTTGATATGTAAGAGTTTTCATCCTAGAAGGGGACATTAATATTTTTCTAAGCATAATCATTCTTTTGCTCTCTCTCCAGTTCACTCCACCTTGCTTCCTCGATAGCTCTCATTCTTTCCCATGGTTATATCCAATCACTTACACACACACACACACACACACCCCAAAATACTAAGTAGCACCAAAAAAGAGGTGTCTGTTATTCCTATGTGTGCTACTTGCTTCTGGAACAAAGACATTAAGAGAATAGAAAAAAGGGAAAGTGTGTGATGGCTGTTTTAACAACCTTTTCAAAGGTAAATATTAGGGAAAGTTTATAAATACAGTGTAGTGTATACATGTAGAGACATGAAATGCAGCTCTTTACTCACTACTTTCACAATGACAGTGCTTTGTCCAAAGTGAGCTGTGGGATGAAATATTATAATCAACAAGGGAAGGCAATGCAGAACCGAACTGGAGATCTTTGCAAGCTTCAGGCTTTTAACAACTTTGGAATTTTGTGAAACTCTTTCTTTCCTCAAGGAGTGTTTTTCTTTCCCGAAGCCATTGTTGGTTGAGTGAAAGTTTAATAAAGAACTCGCCTTTATTCTTAAGTAGAAGGCTGGACTGTGTAACTCATAGAGGCTGTTGTTTGACAGCCTTGCCGGCTGTCTATCTATCATAGAAATAAAGATGGTGACATGCCGCTCTGCCTGCATCCAGATCCAAAACCTCCCATCAAAAGTTAAGGTCTGGTTTCTAAATTTCGTCTACACAATTTCTCAAATGTGAACACTAACAAGAATAATTTCGTAACAGCAAAACATTTCTTAGAAGGACGTGAGCGCTCTCAGGCTGTGCTGGTGACCCCTTCCTATTGAATGCTAAACGTCAAGGAACAACCTATTAGCTGTTGGGTGGGTATTTGCCATGATCCTTCAAAAGCGAGGCCATCACCCTAATATCCTTTTAGTGATGTCATAGTTTCCCCGAAACAGCTCTGAGATAGGGATAGGTGCACATGGCCTATGTGGGAGGTACAGGGACGGGAAGGCCAGTGGGCAGGTAAACACAGGAAAGCAGAGGCAACCAAGAGAAGGCTTTAACGCCAGCTACCCCGCGGGCGAGGGACGCTAAATCCCACAGAGACCATGTGGGCAGCAGTGTAAGTCACTTGTAAAGGGACAAGGGAACTGGGGTATTTGTACTCGCATACCTCTTCATCAAGGGTTAAGGAATGTCCCAGGGGGATGCTACTTTCCAGACTGATGTCTAGGGTGAAGTGGGTTCTGGGGACCCAAGAGCTGTCCTCTGACAAAGAGGCAAGTGCAGATCCTTAGAAGCCAGGGGGGGTCCTGAGGTCACATGGGCAAAGCCTTTACGGAACCTGTGACATAAGAAGTATATGAGATGGAACCCTTCTTAGGATGAAGAAGGATAATTTTATAGAATTCCACTTACTTATTCCCAAGATTCTATTTTCTAGCTGCAAGAGAGAATATAGTCTAGGATTTAGTAAATTCTTTCATATTCTGTCCAGGATTTCCTGGATTTCAATAACAACCCACCCCCATACCAATATTTCTGAGCTTAAAAGGACTATTTTTTAAAAAATTTTGTAAGGGAGCCATTCCATATCTTTGAGTATTTAGCCACATGATTTTTCCTAATTTGCTTAATTTTTTCTTCATATGAAATATTCTTAATTTTTGAAATATCCCAGTATTGGATGCACTAATCAATGTGCCCTATATTGAACAGGCAGAGAACCCAAAGGAACCCCAAATGGGGAACTCTCAGCTCACTGAAAAATATAGGATAAAGGATGTGAAGAGCATGAAGCTTCTATCTAAGCTTAGTGTATATGTTTATTTAGTGTACTTAAACCATGACATGATTAAACAATAAAACCCCAAAGGACTTCTCTCGGGCAGATGCAAAAATATAATTAATAGAATCTACCTGCCATAGGCCATACTCAACTAAGAAATTTCTCTCTCACACACAGAAATCCAGAATTTTATGTATATTGAAGGTAAGCAGTCTGAATCAGATCAGTCAACCCCTACCCATGAGGATGAGACAGGTTTGGTGGCGGTTGCCCTGTGATGGTGTGATAGGAAGGGGAGAGGATGGGGACTGGCGTCGGCCAGGGCTGTTGCCCTGAAGAACAGGCTCAGAACTACAGAGCAGGAGAAGGGACAAGAGTGACAAGGTGTCAGGAAGCAGAACCAAGATGGAGGACAGCAAGCAGAAGCAAGCGTCCAAGGGGGCACAGACATTGCTAGAGGCACAGTCAGACAAAGGAGAGGAAGAGGCCAGAGTGAGGACCTTCCTCAGGAATGCAAAGGCAAAGAGGGCACGTGGAAGGGGAAAGACGGAGGAAGGGTGTGTTCTGAGGAGAGGCTCAGAGTGGTTCAGTATCTCATCTGGGAATGCTGGATCGTGGCACACCCTTCCAGCCAGAAGCATTTCTTCACACAGACCCACTGAGGAAAAGACACCCTGGCACAGGTTAATCAGCATTCTAAACAAGAAGGCTCACTCAACATTAAAGTCCTCACTTCTAGCTGGAATAGAAGACTTAATATATATTTGGGATTTTGCTCATTTGCTTAATTTTTTAAAATATTTAATGATATAAACAGCACATAGTCACTGTGGTCTATGTGGGAGGTACAGGGACTGGAATTCCAGTCACTGCAGAACGACTGGAATATCAGATAACTAAAGAAGCAAATCAAAGTCTCCTACAATCCAACCTCTCAGAAATATTTGTGCTATGTGATGTTTTTAAAGCAGGAAGTCTATTTGTATTACATTATGCTTGACAAGGAGGTTGGTAATATCAATGGTAGAAAGAGGTAGTAACAAGTGAAGATGAGAAGACGAGCTCTAAATGGAGATGCTCATCGGGAGAATGGGAAGAAATCTTTGGAAATTGGCACAAGCGGATGTAGCTACAAGAGGGCAGGTAACATTTGTTTTAGTTTCCTGGTTGCTAAAACAAATACCATGGAACGGGGTGGCTTAAACAATGGAGATTGGCTCATGGTTTTGAAACTAAGAGAAGTTCAAAATCAAGGCATCATCAAGGCAATACTTTTTCCCAGAAGACGGTGGCTTTCCTTTAGTAATAGGATTAAAACCCATCCTAAATCAATTGGGCCACACCTTAACTGAAGTAACCTCATCAAAAGATCCTATTTACAATGGGTTCACACCCAAAAGAATAGAGTAAGTATGATGAAAAAATATTTTATTTTCTAGACCCTTCAGTGGCCAAACTATCAGCTTCTTCATTGCCTTGATGCCTTGTCAAGGAAATACTTCCACTAAATATCCATTCCTGGGGAAGTGTATTAGTCAGCCAAAGGGTGCTGATGCAAAGTACCAGAAATCTGTTGGCATTTATAAAGGGCATTTATTTGGGGTAAAAGCTTACAGTTACAAGACCTTTAAGAGTCCAGCTCAAGGCTGCTTTCTTACCAAAGTCAATGGCCATGTGTTGAAGCAAGATGGCGGGTGATCTCTGTCTAGTATCTCCTTCCTTCTTCCTCTTAAGGTTCTGTGGGCCCAGCTTCTTCTGATCTCAGCTGTAGGCTGGCACAGGGCTCATTTCTTTCCAGCCTCAGCTGCAAACTATCAGGCAAATGGCTCATCTCTTTTACCAGGGTCACAGGATCAAAGTTCTCTCCTCTGCCGTGTCTATGGAGCTTGCTCTCTCTTCTTGTGTTATCTTCTTCTGTGTGTCTTCTTCAGTGAGTGCCTGTTTATATCAGCCCACCAAGGGGGTGGGGACTTAACCTGAGTTATACCCTACTGATGTGGTAGAATCAAAGCCCTAATCTTAACATAATTTAGTCAAAGACATCTCAGCTGAATCTAATATCGTCAAAGGATATCATGCCCAGAGGAACAGACCAGTTTGCAAATACAGTCCTTATCTTTTGGGGGTTCATAAATAATCTTAAACTGCTACAGGAAGTTTGATTAATATTCTCAAAATCTTTTCTCTTCTAGAGGTCATTTTCCATCCATTTTCATTCCAATTACCAAATCCATTCTGTAATGCCTTTGATGAATGTCATCCCTTCCAATGATGAGTTTATCTACGTTTTGGTTCTTTGCTTGTTCAGCTGCTGTGTGGGCTGCCTGCAATTTTTCTTTTTGGTTTGTTTGCTATCCAGAAACCCTCTCAATTACATTTAGAGGGTTACCACGTCCCCAGTAAACTCCGAATTCTGCTTGTGTACCACCTCTCTAATTATTTTGCATCTACCATCTACATAAACTGTTGGAGTGTGTTCTTGGCCCCGGTCAAAACTCTGTCCGTGTTGGTGCCAGGTGTTCATGTCAGCTAATCCCAACAGGATCGCTCAGTGCCATCCAGAGTGTCCAGTAGGGGAGCAGGGTGTTTATGGTCTCCCGTGTTATACAGTTTTAACAAAAAAATGCATAATACAATATACACTGTTTGGTATCTTTTTAACTTAATATTTCAGGCTGCTATTCTATTGAATCTACACTTTGCTCATTTGTGAGAAATATTTCTAAGAATACAGTATCTATGGAGGCAAAAGTGTCACTACCACCACCACAGCATGCACAAAACATATGAAAGAGCAAAATGTTGGTTTGTGTTGATAGCGTCACTTCCCAACACGTCAGTGTTACTGTGTGCCTCACACTGCTAACACTTCAGGGTATGTGTCAGTGTCTCAGCAGGAAACACACTGCACATTCAAACTAGGGCAGCATGAGGAAGGGTTAGTGCAGAGCGTGGGGGAAACCACCAGCCCCAGGAGGAAGTGAGAGCAGGGCTAACGGCAGCCCAGAACCTGGAAGGAGCACCGTGTGCAGAGGGCCACCTTGACAGGAGCTGTGACCTGATCCAGGGAGGCAGCCAGCCCAAAGCTACAGGGAGCAGGGAGAAAACATTCACTAGCCCCACTCTTCCTTTGACCCAGAAGTCACAGGTCAGGGGCGTTCTCTGGTGTAATCCAAACACGCCAGCTTTCTGTGGGCAAAAGCAGGGTGGAGAAAGGTAGGGAGTGGAAGTGTTTAAGAGGCACTTCTCTTGTCTACACATTCTGAGTAGCAGGATCTGTCTATCTTTCACTCATTTAATCATTTGCTTATTCAACAAAGATATTCAAACATCATGTTTATACTAGCAAAAAATGGGGGTGGGGTAGAGGAGAGTAACCTAAATATCCAGCGGTAGGGGATTGTTAAAGTTTGGTACAAAAAATGGAACTCTACACAGGTAGTAATAATGTGTAGGAGTTAAATAATTATATCAAGTCTCTTTTTCATTTCCGTATGTGGACATACCCACATTTTGAAGGAATTTATTAAAATTTTAAAGATTTGAACCATGGGTCTAATGGTGGAAAACATTTCATTCAAATAAATTTTCTAAGTGCCACGGTCAATTGCTTTTTAACCACCTTTGTTTGAGAAACATTGTCTACAGTTTGATTCAGAGTTCTGGTTTAATTCTGATTCCCTTCTTTTTTTCTGGCAGTCAATATACAGATTTGGTATCAGAGAAGAATGTTTGAGTACAGACATTAGAAACAAATAGCAGATATAGGCCTAAGCCATTACAGAATAAAGATAAAAACCCAACTTTTCCTGTTTCCATTGACTCTATCTGCCTAGTTATTTTTCCTTCTGCTTTATAGGATTTCATCAAGTTTTCTTTACAGTCAACAGCTGACATAGGCATCAAATTATTAGCCAAGTCTTAATACAATAGCAGAGTGTACATAGGACACATAAAATAATGTCTCTGCAGCTGCACAAATGAGAGTAACTTTGACTCCATTTAACCAGGTGATTTTTCAGGGAGAATAAAAGATAGCTCTCTCTAGGCTAGTTCACAATGACCTTGATATGTTCCCAAGCCGAAATGTTTCCCCATTGTTCTTTGTACCAACTTGAGTTGATCAGCCATGTTACTTTTCTAAGTAGGAGCATTTTCTGGAAAGCCACAAAAATGTATCCAAATGATGAGACAATTTGTTGGCATTTTATGTTTCAAAAGGATAGATTGAAAACTTAATATATTGTTAGCTTAAATAATCGGCATTGTAAAATGACAAAGTATTGAGTTAGTGTTTGGACTGACATGAAGGCCCTTCTTCTATACTAACACATTTTATTTAGGGTCATATGAATGAGAACAGATCATTTCGAAATAAAAATAAGCCTGGTAGGAAGTGGAGGTGACTCAAGCATTGAGCTCCTGCTACCCACATGGGAGGCCCCGAATTCGGTTCCCAGTTGCCTCCTGTAAAAAAAACAAAAAGCAAAACAACAAGGAAAACAAATGGAAAAACCAACTCAGGGGAGCCAATGTGGCTCAGTGGTTAAGTGCCGGTTTCCTACATACAAGGTCCCAAGTTCAATCCCCCATCCCCGGTGCTACAAAAAAAAAAAAAAAAAAAATTAAGCCTGGTATTCACTATTGTTAAAATCTCAGAAAAATTGGCCTTTGTTCTTTATGGCACTTGTTCAATACTCCTTCAACTCTCAGAGAGTTTTACTTTCCCCAGAGAGGGAGAGAGAAGTGTGTTTATTGTGGATAGGTGCCTCTGTTTTCTTAGCCTCGTGAGATGCCGTGACAAATTTCCTTCTGCCTGCAAAACTTGACGTTATGTATACCAAACCCAGGCAGTTGTGATTGTAAAGCATTCCTCCTTAGATATTAAGGCACTATTTGTGGGTTATTCAAAAAGTTAATTCAAAACGGTGTCTTTTATTACAAGGCAAGAAATAATTATAAATCATTGAAAGAACTAAATGATTCCTTTCAACACTATCCCTTAATTGATTCAAATATCTCTCTTGTTTGGATGCAAACTTTTTGCCAAAGGTTGAATAAAATAATAGCTCCTTAAAAAACACTTTCCATTTCTGTTTCCATAGCCTCATAGTCACCTGAAAACATGGTCCCCTATTTTGCTATCCTTTGAATAGCTCTTAAAAAGTTCAGTAAACTGGCAATGACTTCCATTTGCAGTTAAAAATTTTATGGCACACACACCTTGTCCATAGAGGTAGGGGGTGGGGGAACACATATTTAAAACTGTGGCCATTTTAAAGTAAAAGAACACCAAATCACAAACAGCCGTGGAGCTGACCCACTTTGCAATGTTGTCACACATGCCTAACAAAATATTGGAATACCGACACCATCATTGTACTCTGCACTGGTAATTAACCTTGTGAAGGCATTTTAAACAAGCTTCATGCATATGTCAGAAAGCAAGTGGCAAATTAAACGTTCAGCTATGATTGCAGAAGCGAGTTCCTTTTGTATTTAATTCTTTTCCAGTGGGAGCGTCAGTTAAGTGGCATTTTGTAGAGCCATAGTGCTGGAAAGGACTTCCAAGACTACTCATGCCCTTTACTTACTGTTGTTTTTCTTTCCTTTTGTTTTGGGATGAGAGCTGAGCAATGATATGATTTGCTCAAGGTTTTTGTCAAGGTCACTCTAATCAGTAATAATACCTGGATTCTGACCCTGAGGTTAATGTTCTAGTCTGATTTTGTGGTTTACGCATATGGCCCCACCCGAGGAGAGGCCGCGCGGATTAAAAAGAAGCATGTGTATTTGCTTCTGAAAAATAGCCAAGATTAATTCCTGTTCTATTTCTTTTTTGCCTTTTCCTTTACATCTATGTCAACCAGATCTTGTCTAGAAACATTCCCAATTTTTCAAACTCATTGAAACTTCCAAACTTCCTTTCATCCTAACTAATGCACTTTGGTCCATGCTCTTCAATACCATCCCTTTACACTACCTCCATCATTTGTTCTCCATCCCACTGAGGCTTACATGGTAAACACACACACACACACACACACACACACACACACACACACACACACATATATGTCTATATATAGTCTCCTTTTAGAACAAAGCACATGACGATATGTTCCCGACAGGCAAATCAAGATGCACAGGCTGAATAGCATGCTCACATGTATGTGGAGGGGGCATAGCAAAATGAGACTAAACCGAAAAGAAGGACTCTTGTTTCCACCTATGTTTTTTCAGGACCTAGAAGCATATTTATTGGGGTTAACATATTTACCCACATCATCTTCCCTTTAATTCTGATATTTCTTCCCCACAATTAATGTGTTTATGGCAAAGATGATTTACTACTATCTACCACTGTCTTCAGCAGTCATTATCATCCTCATGTTCTAGAATTCAGGGACTTGGCCCCAAATTACAAATCTTTAGTGCTAAAATTAATTTAACCTTTCTTTGTCCAAATTTCATATAGCAACTCCTTGAAACAGAAAAAAATGAATAATTATAATGGGCATGTATTTTACATGTTATTTTGTGTTTATGACATAACGCAAACTGAGAGACAGATAAGAAGAAAGAATTTGGAATGGCATTCTCAACAACTGAGACTCTCTTTCTTCCATAGTTTCAGGCTTGGGCTTTAGCACTTGGTGAAGATGTATCAGGCAGCTGGTGCATTCCCAGTTCCAAACTCCAGTTTCACTCACCTAGTTGTTGGTGGATTTGAATATCTAGTAAATGCCCCATAAAACAAATACTTTTTCTCCTGGCCACAGTTTACTACATCTAAACCATATACATACAGCCCGGGCTTGGTGGAAAGGCATACAAATAAGCAGATGGATGGAGAGAGATTACTTGACAGAAGTAGTAAAACTAATTTTATTTCTCTCCTTAACTCATTCCTGAAGCTGGAGAGTAACTCACTATTCCCTTGTCTTTCCCTTTGCAAATTCTGAGTACATTTGGTCTTACGCTCACAGATACACAAGCACATGTACCCACACGTTCCCTCAAATAAAAGCACTTTAAGAAAGAAGCTGTCTTCCTCATTTGTTATTTCCTTCTTTCTGTGCTTTCCTTATTTCCTTCTGTTTCTTATTTGTTATCTTTCCTATTGATTCTTTAATGCGTTACCTCCTTCTTATTTCCTGTTTGTCCTCACATTCTTCTGTGATATTTATAGCTTATAATTCACATCTCTGCGGCCAGGAGGAATGTGAGAGTGATAGCGTTGTAGGCAGGTGGTGTCACTGCCCCTCTCACACCCCTTCAGCATTCCTGTCTACAAGCCCAAGGCTGCCCATGCAAACCCCCAACTCTGCCCGCGAGCTCTTTTCTGACCTTGGGACCATACTAGGTCCATTTTCAGCTCAAGTCAGAAGTGCCAGAGAGTTAGAACACTGGGAAGCAGGCGTCAACCCATCACAGATGGGGAATTAGAAGACAGCTACCCCAGCTCCCTCACATCTCAGCTGAGATCACTCTGAAATGTGTTCTCATTGTCTCAAAGCTCCGCCGCAGGGTAGAGCTCTAGTGACCCACTGGGGGCCTTGCTTAACTCTCCCGTTAATGTCTTCCTCCCCTTCTGTCTCCCACTTCTTCACAACCCTCCTGGTATTTGCTGGGATTAACTTCCAGGTAAACAATTTGCACTTGATCCTTGTCTCAGAACTGGCTTCTGGAAGAACCCAGACCAAAACAAGCATCCTGGTTAAAAGTATAGGCTTCATAGTCACCTGGACCTCGTTTCCAACCCTACCTTGGCCATGACCTAACTGTAAGACCATGAGCAAGCTAGTTAAGCATGCTAAGCTTTAGTTTTCTGATCTTTAAAACAAGAGTAAGAGTAATAAAGTTATTGGGAAGGGTAGTTGAGAAATATAAAGTGTTTATCACATAGTAAGCAGTTAGTACATGTTAACTATTTGTTCTGATTATCTACTGTAGCATAGCAGGTTAATCTAAAACTTAGTGGCTTGAAAGAACCATTTTGCTTTGTTCATGATTTTGTGGAAAGGGCTGTCCTGGTGGCTCTCCCTGGAGTCTCTCTTGCATTTCCTAGTTGGATAGAGGCCAGGGCTGTGGCCATCTGAAGGCTCAAATGGGATGGCTGTTCTAGACAGCTCCTTCATAATGCTGGCAGTTGAGTTCCTACACAGCCTCAAGGCTGTCAATCAGAGTACCTGCACATGGCATTTTCACGTGGTCTGGGCTTCTCACAACCTGGTGGGTTGGTTTGGGAGCATATGCAGAGTGAGTGTTTCAAGAAAGCCAGGCATAAATCAATGACCTTTCCTGATCTAGTCTCAGAAGTCCTTCATCTTCATTTACACCTCATTTTATTAACACAACTGATACTCTAAGGCCATCCCAGACTCAAGGCGAAGGAACTGGACATCCGAACTTGACAGAGGAGTGCCCAAGGACTTGCAGTCGTTTACTGTGATCATCTGCTTCTGGCTGTAAACTTTCATCAAATGTTTGAGTCACTGCGTACAATTAAGTACACATCACCTAATCATCTAGACCATTCAATTGGTTGCCAAGTCATCTATTCTACCTGCAATCCCCTACCCCACCCCCACATAACAGTATCTTTAGATCTTTTTCTCCATTATTATTGATCCAACTCTTGTGATTTCTACCTGCATTATCTCACACCTGCACTCTTGTAATAGGCTTCTAATTGGTCTGATCTTCAACCTCTCTTTGTCCAATTCATCTCATATTTGATGCTCAGATTAATCTTCTTAGTGCTCAATCCTGATCAAGTTTGAAATCTGTTCACAATTCTTCATACTTAGTAAAATCCAAACCCCATGGCCCAGGGTTCAGTGTCCAAACCAACTCTCCAGCATCTCCTCTATTCTTCTCCTACATGAACCCTTTGTTTTATCAATCCAGACAACTCACAAGACAAATCACCCAACAATTTCACTCGTTCTTGGCTTTACCTCTCGATACGTGAATCTCATCAAAACCTGTGAAGTATGCATCAATGTCTCCTTTTACAGATGAGTACAGTGAAGTTTATAGAAATTAATAAAGACAGTAATAATAATGGCCATACTTACATTAGAACAGACATTGTTCTAAGTGTTTTACACATATTAACTCACTTAATACTCACAACAGCCCTAGAAAGCAGATGCTTTATCTCATTTTATACTAAGGGTCAGCTTGCAGCTACTCGATAGATTGAACTAATCAGTCCATCCCCACGCTTTCCCCACATCCACACCAGACACAGAGAAACGTTCGGTAAAAAGTAGTATATTTTAAATACAATAGCCAAACTTCAAAGAAAGAAAATGAAATCACCTAGGGGCTGAAAACTAAGAAGGGACTGAAAGCCTGAGCTGGAAGTCAGTGTCATGGCACCCGGAAGAAGCTGAACTCAATTGATCATAGGCTTTGCGGTCTTGAACCCACCCGAGGTTAGGAATTGGAACCGACAACCCAAACGGGTCTTTTCTTTCTAGAAAATCTCCATTCAATGGCCCAGGAAGAAATCTGTCATCTGCTTAGGGTTCTTTATGGAATAAAAAGAAAACCTGTGCCACATGCAGGTGTGAGATATAAATTTACATATAACAAATCATGAAGAAGTGCCAAAATAATCAATCATTATATTTGTCCTAAAGTGATGATGGCTTTGTCCCTGAACTTCAGGGCCCCTCTTCAGAGACATTTAAACACCCCAAAGCATGGGGCTGCCAAAAGGAAATGCGTCTCTGCTTGTGCTAGGTAATAACCTTCTGTTAGGAATGGTTGCTTAGAGTCTTCATAACCAAAGCAAAAGCAACTAAAGGAAAATAGGCAAATGGGACCTCATGAAAATGAAAGACCTTTGCACGTTAAGGACGTTTTCATGAAAATAAAAAGACAACCTACCCAATATATTTCCAAAATATTTGGAAACCACATATCTGATAAAGCTTAATATCTAGAACTTATAGAGAAATCCTACAACTCAACAATAAAACAACAACTCACTTAAAAAATGGGCAAAAGACTTAAATAGACATTTCTCCAAAGAAGATATACAAATGTCTAAAAAGCACACGAAAAGATGCTTAACATCATTAGCTATTAAGGAAGTGCAAATCCCAATGAGATACCATTTCATACACACTAGAATGTCTGCTATTAAAAACAGAAAATTACAAGTGTTGGAAGGAGGTGGAGAAATAGGAACACTCATTCATTGTTGTTGGGAAAGTAAAACGGTGCTGCCACTGTGGACTACAGTTTGGGGGGTCCTCAGAAAGTTAAGTGTAGACTTATCCTATGATCAGGAGATCCCACTTCTAGGCATATACCCAAAAGATTTGAAAGCAGAAACTCAAAACAGATATTTGTACACCAATGTACATAGCGGCGTTATTCACAATTGCCAAAAAATGGAAGCAACCCAAGTTCCCATCAATAGATAAATGGATAAATAAAATGTAGTATATACATACAATGGAAAAGGAATGAAGTTCTGATACATGCAACAATGAGGATAAACCTTGAAGACTTCATGTTGAGTGAAATAAGCCAGACACAAAAGAACATACATTGTAAGACTTCACTGATATGAAATAATTATAATAAGCCAACTCAGAGAGTCAGAATCTAGAATATAGGTTACCAGGGGTTGCAGAATTGCTAAGCAATGGACAGTTATTGCTCAAATTTTACAGAGTTTCTAATAGGGTTGTTCAGAAAGTTTTGGTAGTGGGTGGTGGTGATGGTACCACAACATTGTGAACGTAATTAAGAGTGCTGAATTATATATTTGAATGTGGTTAAAAGGGGGGAATTTTTAGTTTGTATATATGTTACAAGAATAATTTTTTTAAAAATTCAGAACTACACAACACAGTGAACCTTATTGTAAATGAGGGACTATAGTGAATAGTAAGTTATAAAAATATTCTTTCATGACTTGCAGAAAATATACCACTCTAGTGCAAGGTGTTAATAATAGGATGGTATATGGGAACTGTGTATTTTATGCATGATTTTTCTGTAAACCTATAACTTCTCTAATGAAAAAATTTTAAAAAGCAGTAATGGAGAACAAATACTTTAATTGTGAATAAATATAAATAAACATTGTCTGAAGAAGAATAACAAGAAAATAATCGTAGCAGCAATAACAAAAACATCAATAATGAAAGTTTTAAAGTGGAATTAAAGTGTTTGAGGACAATATTTTGCAATATGAGCGTATGATTGAAGCTAAAGGATTCTAAAGTCTGCAAACTCGTTGTTTGAGAGAAACATAGATATTATCCTTAGACTTTAACAATATTTCTTTTCTTACTGAAGTATAAACTTTAACCCTTTTAAAGTCAACTGTGCATTAAAGAAATTAAGGCTAGACTATGAAATTTAAAAATAAAAATTTAAGAGTAAAGAACACATGACCAATTAAGGTAGCAAAGGCAGGGGGAAGAAGCAAATATAAGCATAATAAATACAAAACACAAAATAGAAGTAGGAATAAGTCCAAGCAAATCAATAATCTTAAATAAACAGAAACAGACTAAAAGACAAATATTCTCATGTGCTTTTTATGTGAATCATACCTAAAACATAACCATACTAAAAGACTGTAAGTATAGAAGTAGGAGGAGATATACAAGGAAAACTCCGACTAAAATAAACTACTATAACAATGTGAGACAAGCTACGCCTTAAAACCCAGGGCATTCTCCAGGTAGAAAGGCAATCATGACTTACCGTTAGCGGGAACACTTCACCCAGAGAGGTATGGCTACCCTGAATCCCAGTATATATAAGCAAAAATGGAAAGAATTCCAAGAAGGAATTGAGAAATATTTAAACATAGGTAGAGATTTTTACACCACCTCTTTCAGAAACTGATAGGTCAGGCAGAGAAATTAAGAACCTTGCCCAGTTTACACACTCAGGGATGGAGTAAAGATTCAAGCCAGGCTATGTAAACCCACGTCTGACTCCACGAGGGCATTGTGCTTTGGCCTTCCCAGCTCTGCATGTTCCAGTCTCAGCTAGACTTTGAGTTCCAGCTTATCCTGTGCCCTTTGTGCATCCTCCATTTCATCCTTCCAAAGCCAGGAGGCATCCCACTACTAATAGCAATAGTGACTAACACTGTTATACCTGCTGCACTATTCATCCTCCCAGCGATGCTATGAGGCAGGTACAATTAAAATCTCCATTCTGCAGAAGAGTAAACGTACGCACAGTGAAGACATCTGTGCTGTGTGCTCCCTGCAAAGCCTCTGCTGAGAGTCTGGTAGCATGCCCCTTCCTGTCTGGCTTAACAGTTTCCCATGCCACGTGTCTTATCTTTCCTGATTCGAAGCTCTTTAAGACATTCGTTATGCATCTTTGCAATTCCCCATCTCCCAGGCCTCCCCTCCATTAACTAGCAAGGTTCTTGATGCACAATGGGTGCCTAATAAATGAATTTTGAATGTACTGTTTTATCAGGTTTGATTTGGTTTGTTTTTCTAAAGAAAGATTAATGTGGTCAAGGGGTTGGCACCAACCTATTTTGGCAGAAGGAGGAGGTGTGGAGCATAAATGATTCTTGGGTTCTGCTTAGCCACCATAATCCCAAAAATAATGGACTAGGCAGCTTCCCAAGTGTGATGATTTACTTGGAAATTCACACACCACATAAAGTAGGCATGGATGCTGCCTCCAGAGGTTTATATTTCAGAGACAACATGGTAAACAAAAGATTTGAAGGGCCACATTTGCTTTGTCTAAAGATGGCTATTCTTTTTTTAAGGTATTACTTACATGTACTAACTCATTTAATCCTCACAACAACCTTATCAGTTAAGTGCATTTATTTTCCTCATTTACAGATGAGGAAACTGAAGAACACAGCAATTAATTTGTCAAAAGAACAGTAATTGTTGGAGGGGGATTTTAACCCTGGCAATCTAGCACCAGACATTGCTCTCTTTGACTCTTCCACATCCAACAGTACAAATGGTTATGTTGCTATCAAGCCATTAATTTAAAAACAAAAAAGCAGTCATGCAAGATTCCTGTCCCCTCACAACAACAAACAGCTGTGATTATCACTGGCCATTTACCTCCAAGGAGAGTCACAGGCGTTGGCTAGACAGCAAATATATTAGGATATGTATTATGGCCCATGTGGTAATGTGGCTAGTTGAATTATGTACCCCCCCAAAAACACATTCTTATTCTCAATCCCATTCCCATGGGTGTGAGCCCATTGCAAATAGGAACTTTTGAAGATGTTGTTACTTTTAGGTAAGGTGTTGCCAACTAAATCAGGTTAAGCTCATGTGTCAACCTGGCGAGGTAATGGTGCCCAGCTGTTTGGTCAAGGAAGCACTGTCTTAATTGTTAGTGGGAGGACACTTTGTGGACCTAAATCATCAGTAAGTTGATTGCATTTAAGGCTGATGACATCCTGCAGTCACCTGAGGAGATGGCCTTCTGCAATGAGAGAAGTCTCATCCGATCAGTTGAAATCCTTAAAAGAAGTGATTATTGCAGCAGTTAGAAAAAAGAATGTCCATCTCTATTTCACCAGCCAGCTTCTCCTGGGGAATTCATTGAAAGCCTTCATCAGAGTTCCCAGCTTGCAGCCTGCCCTGCAGAATTTGGGCTCGTGCATCCCCACGGTCACGTGAGACAGTTTCATAAAAATCTCATAACATGTACAGCCATCTCCTGTCAGTTCTATTTCCCTAGAGAACCCTGGCTAATACAATCCTATCACTGGAGGCCCTTATAAAAGAGAAAGCCATGGGGAAGCGCCAGAAGCCAGAAGTCAACAGAACCCAGAAGAGAAAGGAGAGGCATCACCACGTGTCAGGAAGAGTCAAGGAACCCAAGAATTGCTGGCCAGCCAGAATGCTGCTGACGCTAGGAGAAAGCAAACCTTCTAGCCTCTGAAATCGTGAGCCAATAAATTCCTGTCATTAAGCCAATTCATTGTGCGGTGTTTGTCCTAGCAACTGAGATACGAAGACAGGTAGATTGCAATATTGCTACCAGTGCAATTCTTCCCATTAGAGGCAGAGCAGTTCTGCCTTCTCTCTATCATTTATATCAAGTTTAGCTTTATGATTTGCTTTGGCCAATGGAATGCAGGTGGAAGTGACAGTGTGTTTATCCCAAGCCTAGGACTTAAAATGTTTCATATGTTTCCACTCATCTCCCTTGTACTTATGCCACCACCAAGAAGAGAGCACACATTGGATAGCTTCTGATCCAAGGAGTATGGGAGACCCCTGAGACCCCTGGAACCGAAAAAGACCCAAAATACAGCTTAGAGCCAAGCCTAGCTGAGCCCAGCCTAGATCAGCCAAGCCTTAGCTGACCCTCAGATGCTGTAATAAATGACTATAACTGAGCTAGAGTGGTTTGTTACACAGCATTATTGTAGCAATAGCTAACTGATACAGACCAGTACCAGAGATTGCCTCCTTTCTAAAAAAAGAAATGCCTGGGGCAAGTAGGGTTCCGAATTGGGAGAATAAATGTCAAAATCTGAAAAGATGCATTTGGAAGCTTTCATTTTCTTCCATGTTGGCACTTTACTCACACTTTAAAAGTCCCTGAAATATCGCTTGTTGGCTGTGCTGTCATGATCCGTTCTATAGACATTTTGATGCACTTTATTACAAACTTTAAAATCATATTAGCAGCTGTTATTTTATATCACAATGGATTAATAAGATGCATTTTCACAAATAAGACACATTTTAGATAGTTTTGAAAAAATTTCAGTGTGAAAATCTTGTGCCAGGATTCCACATTTTAAATGACACATTTCCAAATAGCCTAAAGTGAAAACGCTTGAGTAATATGCCTATTTGTACTGTGCTTGATATATCACTCCCCCCACTCCCCAACAACCAGGAAATACGTAACCTTCCTACATATTGCGTTATTTTCTATTGTAGCATATGAAATATATGGAATACAAATCTCTTGGTTTTTGTTGCAGGGGTGGGTATAACGAATAGCCATGAAAAAAAATAGCAAAAATAAAATAAATTTTTCAGGTTTCATATGCAATACTTGAATAACATACGTGAGAATTATCAGAAAAGCGTTATTCCCCTTCAAATGCTAGAATAATGGAATATTCTATTGCCTTTTCATGTGGAATAATTAGGAAAGATAAGGGTTTTTTTTTCTTGGAGGCAATCCTGCTTCCTATGGTGTTGCTAAGGAATAAGGAATTTTCCTTCCAACTGATCTTAAAAGAGATATCTGAGATCTATACCGCCTGTTTATGGATTACAGCTAACTTTATAGTCGTGCGTAAACTGTACGTTTGAGTGCAGTAAGACACGTCCCCTGTCTCACAATAAAAATATTATGGAACATTATATTTCCATATAGTAATGGTACTCTTATTTTACTAGTAGAAAGGTACAGTACTAATTTAATTGACTAACATAAAAGTCTCTCAAGTAAGATCAATACTTTATTTTCTCAACAGTTTTCATAAACGAAGATTTAATTCCACTTGCATTGCCTAACCCTGGAGACAGAGGTAAGGGGCAGGCCTGCTGACCACCCTGCCCTCCCTGGCACAGAAGTGAAAGCTTCTGAGCCGCTTCCTAATGGGCACAGTGGCTCTCAACCTGGCTGCACACCAGCATCACCAGGGAAGATTTAAAAGGCACCAATACCCAGGCTCCTCCCCAGATCAATTAAATCAGAATCTCTGGGGGCAGGTTTGGAGTATTGTTATGTTTTTAAAGCTCCCCAGGTGATTCTAATGTGCCGCCCGATTTTCCAACCATTGATTCCGGCTCTAAATTTTAGGGGGAGGGCGCGCAAGCTAACATCTCGGGTAGATGCGGCTCATGCAGTGCCGGCCCCAAATTCCTGGTCCTGGTTGCTATGGGTAGAAGCTCCCTGCTCAGTGCCCACACGAGGCTGTTTTTTGTTGGTGGTGGCATTTTGTTTTTCTTTTTGCTCACTGCAGATCTTTATTGCCATTGCTTCAATGCTTTTGAGTGCGGCGTTCCCATTGACATCGGTGGGGTGCTGCTCCTGGAACGAGTTCTGAATGCACAATTGAGAGCTCCTTGGTGCAGCTGGAGAGGAAACTTGCCCTGAGCTTCTTTGCAGGCACCAGGGTTTAGGTTTCCTTCTTTCTTCCTTGGCTTCCTTTATCTTCCTCTTGCATCCTCACGAGCGTGCCTTTCGACTGTGGATTTGGACTTTGCAGGAGCGCCTTTGCTTTCTCTACACTTTGTACACGTTCTCATTCTCTCTTTAGGTCTCAGGGAGGTCTGCCCTGGGGTGATTTTGACCCTCTGTGCCAACATATAGGGAAAGAGATATAGGCTCAGGCCTGGCTTTGCTCCTTCTAGCAGAGTGATCTTAGAGCAACTAGGCCAGAGATCTAGGCCTCAGGCTCCTCCACAATGTAATGAAGGTGCCGAACCAGAGACTTCAGTGCCTTCGATGAGAAGGCTATAAATCTGGGTAAGAGCCCCAGCGTCTAAGATCCTCTCGGGGCATGTGTGTGCCCTGTCGTCTAAGAGGGAAGCAAAGTTTCATGAACTTTTTTAATAAGGTAAGAGGAAGTGGGGACAGCAGTTACCTGGGAATTTCTCTAGCGTTCCATGGAAGGATGCCCATGGAAGTCCTGAGTGAGAACCTTCCAGGCACGCGCTACCATTTCCCAGCCTGAAAGGAAACCTGCCAACAGCGGCACTACCCCACCAGCCACGGTGGCTGAATTGGTGCAGGTTCCTCTTTTCTCAGGAGCGTCCCCAGGACTTTATGATGTTATTGTGGTTGAATTAAGTCTCTCAACAGTACCCACACTCTTAAGCTAAATCCCCATCCCTGTGGGCGTGACCTCATTGAAACAGGACTCAGAGAAGGTGTCGTTTGTATTAAGTTATGGCCAGCTGAATCGGGGTGAGTCCTAATCCATACTACTCGAGGCCTTATGAAGAGAACCTGGACGGCATAGGAGCCAGAAAGGAGAGGCCCCCGCCATGTGGGCCAAGGCACCCCAAGGATGGCCGGCAGCCAGCAAGGAAGGCCACGGACTTTGGGGAGAAAGCATCATCTTGTTACTGCCCTGAGTTTTATTTCTTCCAGGCTCAAAACCGTGGACCAATAACATCCTATTGTGCAAGTCGATTCATTCTGTAGTATATGTCATAGCATCTTGGCAATTTTAATGGACAATATGAAAATTAATGGCTGAAATGACACACCTGGTCTTACAATACAAAGGACAAATCTGGCAATCACTTGGATGGAGAACCCAATCTAGCTACACAACTGGCTTTGAGTGTATATGGTTATACAGTCTCTCAATTAATGTGTAAAATATCATGTAATTAGTGATATAACATAGTACTGCTCCAGTCATTTCACCTCGAAAATTTTTTTAAAAAACATTTTTTGATGGAGAATATTTTATTTCCATGACCCCCACTTTCTTTGGCTAACTATTCTTCAAATTCTCTAATCCAGAAAAATCCAGGAATCTAAAGTAGTTCTCCTTTTTGTTAACTCAAATTTCTGATTTTCTTTTCTTGGAGGAAAATGGATGTTTTCATTTTACAATCATATTTCCTAGTTGATGCTTTGCTCCAAACTCTTGCCATCAGAACTGATGACAGAGTTCTCGCTGGCTTAGAATCACATCCAGTGGTTAGAGCCCATAAAACTAGATGCTTTTTTTTTTTTTTTTCCAAATAAGACATTTGAAATATTTGAAGAAATGGAGAAGGTACAAGGTAGAATTCAGAACTTAGTTGAATACCTCTGTCTTTTTTATCTTAAGATAATGAAGATAGACAATATCTAGTGTATTCTCTTTAGAAGAAATCTTGGAAAACTGTAACTCTGAAAAAGAAGCCTTGGAAAAATATAACAACATAAAGATTAAAAAAAAAGCCTCTATATTTCAATTTTTAATTTTTCTGCCTGCAATTAAAGGGCAGCAGGCCTGTGACCAATTTGTGTGAGCTGGTAAATGCTAGACCTAGACACAAAGTTGGTTAAGAGTATTTCTGGTGATAAGAAAATAAAGAATCCAAATTGCCGAGCTTTTCTCTTATTTGCTAGTCTTTCAATTCAGTGCTATTTGAAATAGAGAAAGATTTTTGAAAATTCAGGGGTGTTTGCTATGAATTACTTAGCAAAACAAAGCAAAAAAGCAGGTCTATTTCCCTTCTTAAATCTGGCATAACACTGATGTCAGAGCAAAAATGATCAAACAATGCAGGGAACCCAAAACGGGAAATTTTCAAATTCACATTTACTTTTGGCTGTAAGATTTCCTTACCGTCTCACCAGTTTTTTCTTTTTGCTGTTTGTTTGTTTGTTTTTTAATGGAAAGGTCTTATTAAAAGGCATGAAGAAAGAACCAACCTAAAGGAAACGTGAGGGGAACTGACCTCCAGGCTTGCATTTTTAAAAGGTCTCCAAAATAAGTACACAAAACGAGGGCGAATACGCCACTGCACATGCACGGTCCTCCTGCTGAGAGAAAAAGCAGCAGGTGTGCGCCTCACAGGCCACTGCCTCCAATCAGCACCCAAAACTTTGCACCAACAGGGAGTAAGAGGTTGTGAATGGAGAGAGTCCGGAGCAAGCAGCTTCACTGGGCAGCATTTAGCAGCAAATTAAAAACGGTCAGTAAGAGGCCCCTAAAACACTTACCCAAGCATCGCCTTAAATCAGCAGCATTCCTATTAACGTGGTCAGTGGGTTTAGAAGGCACGGGGTGAGAGAGAGGGGGACAGCGAGGGAAAACCATGAACGTGAAGGAGGACAGAAGTCCCAGCACGTAACTGAGAATGGAGAGAGAGAGAAGAGGCGAGGATCGGAGGAGGCGGGACAGGCTCCCTTACGAATGGGCTAATCAAGACTGCACGTCCCACTTCCCCTCCTCAGGTTACTGCAGGAGGAGCGGACGCCCTTCCTGAACTCTGGGGGCAGAGCCGACAGCCATCTGCCTCCTCGAGTGGAAAATTCCCCAGAAACCTGCTGTTTCATCATTAACATCAACGTAAATTTTATATTCTACTCTGAATCCTCACATCCTTATCATAATAGCCTTTAATCTCGATGGTCCAGGTCAAGGCCACCCATGAATCACGGAGCTGCGCATCTTTCTCAGCACACACTGTCCCACTGGGGGAAGCAGAGCCGAGGGAAGGGGAGGTGGGTTCCCAGGGGCCTGAGCAAAGAGCCCCGGCCCTCCACGCACCTTCCACAGGGTCCCGGCCACAGCAGGCGTGACCTGAGGGGTAGAGCAAGTGGGTGCCCGGGAAAGGAGGACTGGAAGCAGACACACGCCTGGCAACCAAGAGGGAGGAAATACCAGCAGGACGTTTTTTCCAGCGTTTCCCAACCTGCTCCCGGGCTTATCAGACTCTGCCCACAGCAGAGCCACTCAGCGACCTTGTTAAACTCCCGCAGGGCTTCTGATTTGGGAGGTCTAGAGACGGTGTGAGCATCTGGACTTGTAACGTGTTCTGGTGTGAGGCTGACCCAGCCGCTCTGTGGTCCACCTGTCGCCCCATAGAAACCAATCTGCGCCCCCACGGAAGATTCTCCTGAGGAGCAAGACTCTAGACTTTGGGAGAAACAAAGAGATGCATGACATAGACAAACTATTTAGGAAAATAACCAAGGAACTAGAAGCAAAG
>JAQZBX010033307.1:0-25461 GCA_029593785.1 Cabassous unicinctus | reverse complement strand
TTATATCCAGATGGCAGCCAAGGGCTCTGGGAACCACAAGCTGCCTACCTGGCTAGAGATTGGTGAGGGGGGCAGCAGGGGTCGGGGGTGGGGTGGGAGCGGGAGCGAGCCTAATGCCATGCTAAGTGGTGAGGACAGCATCTTATGAACGATGAGATTGCAGCTGAGCACATTCCTTATTGTGTTTTATTAAAGTATGAAGAATGGCTGGGGAAGTGGGGCGGGGGGTGGCAGACCAGAGGGAGGGAGATCTGCCTGGAGGCTATTGTAAGAGATGCGTTCTAGATGGGAGTGATAGAGACCCCAAAGGGGCGAAATCAGTTCTTGGGAGACAAAAAAATCTTCCTCTTTTGATGTATAAAGGCACAGGTATACATAAAATTCATAAACAGATACATAGTGTATCAGTGGTGTTCACATTTCATGGAGGGAGGTGATTAGGGAAAGGATCCTGGTGGGGGTAATAAAAGAAATAAGATTGAGAAAGGTCGACCTAGATTACGAGGGTCTGGGCTAAAACAAGGAGTTAGGGATCCAATGGACATGGGGTGCTGCCGATAGAGGGACGTGGTCACCAACTGGAGTAGAGGACAAGGAGTGGGGAGAGAATCAGCACAGCCCCCGGCCCTTGACTCTGGACAACTAGAGGGGCAGGGAGAGCTGAGGGGTTCCATGTGGGCCTCGCGGGGTGGGAAATGCCTGTGGGACACGCAGCTTGATGGGTCGGCTAGGGAGCTGGCGTTCAGGGAAGCAATGGCGGGAGACACTGACCATCAGCATGTCAGTGGTAGTGGAAAGAAGGAACTTGGTTGAGACTATTCAGGGTGAGAGTGGAGTGTGAGAGAAGCAGGGGGCTCAAGACAGAACCCCAAGGAAGTTCCATTTAAGGACGAGCATAAAAAGATGCCCTTTCAAAGAAGGCATCGATGGATGGATGGATGGATGGATGGATGGATGGATGGATGGATGGATGGATGGATGGATGAGTAGGGGAACCGGGAGAGAGCAGAGCTCCTCAGATGGCCCACGGCCTGGGCTGGGTTCTGTGGGGAATGCAAAGGGCATAAAGTCATGGCATATGCCCCCAAGGAGGTACAGGCAGCCAAGATATAAACAAGAAAAAGCTAGATAATGCCCAAAGAGTTAACTATCAGCATGAGGCTACAAGAGGAAAAAAAATCA
Source organism: Cabassous unicinctus (assembly GCA_029593785.1). NCBI lineage: Eukaryota > Metazoa > Chordata > Mammalia > Cingulata > Chlamyphoridae > Cabassous > Cabassous unicinctus. The sequence continues at coordinate 24,279 of JAQZBX010033307.1, read as the reverse complement.
GTTTCTCAAGGCAACACAGTGCATGATTAATTAACAAATGAATTGCACAGGCTAAAATTGTATAAGAGTTCAGAGGACAGAGAAAGCCCTTAGGGCTTCCATTGTCAGGGATGGATTTGCTGAGAGGTAAGATTTGACCTGGGTTTAGGAGAGGGATGGGTAGAATTTGTACAGGCAGAGAAGTGAGGAGACGTGGTCAGGATTTTCCAGGCTGGGCGGGATGTATGGAAAAAGCTAAGAGCTCCAGGGTCCTTTGGGGCATGCTGGCACGGGAACTAGTCAGTCCAAGGGGACGTTGGTGGGGACCAAGGCTTGGGGGCTACAATGGAAGGGGGGTCTGAGGGCCTGGCATATCTGACCAACCATTCTGACTTGGTCCTGCAGTGGTTTGGGACAAACAGATTTTTAAACAGGAAAGTGATGAATCCAAAGCAGCGTGTCCACATTTAATCTGCTGGCGGGATGGATTAGAGAGGGACAGAGGGAGGGTAGGAGGCAGGGGAATAGAGAGGGGGAGGGAGGCCGGGGGTGGTTGGGAAGGAGGCTGGTCACGTCGGAGAGCAGAGGCAGTCACGGGGTTGGGAGGTGAATGGTGTGTCAATGAGGATGCCGGCCGTGAGGATCCAGAGGAGGGCATGGGGGTTGGGGAAAGAAGTTTCAGGGGAACTGATGGACAGGGGAGCTGCAAGGGCCGGGGGTGCCAGCAGGGCTTCTGCCGGCTTTGAGCTCATATGCTGGGCTACAGACCTCAATACCACCCCACCCCTACCCACACAAGGCTACTTTGTCTGTTCGCTTGGCATTTATTTCATTTTACTTTATTTTCTATTTTTGACCCTGTCTGGGGTATGTCAGGACTAGAGCCCCAGAGCTCTGCCCAGAACCAGGTGGCACCACTCTCTGCCCTCTCCAGATGACATGGCCTCCACTTACTGCCCACAAGACACAGGCTTCCTGCTCCTTATCACCCACAGCACCTTTGGAACTAAACCTTCTGAAGCAGGAATGGAAAGAAAGAAAAATTCATTCTTGTTTTCTTTCCCCAGCTCAGAGCTGTATCCTGCCCACAGCCCTATTTCCCAATCTCTGCTCTGGCACATTTTAATATTTATAGCTGCGTGGACAGAATGTGGGGTATGAGGGCTTGCTGGCCCCTGAAGCAGAGAGTTAGGGGGAGCCCGTCACCCTCCAGACGCCCTACGGACCTTCAGGGACTCCTGCCAAGGCTGTTACAGGTGGCCCCACGTGAGAGGGTCCCTGGTGGTCATCTGTCGTGTCCCTTGTCCCATCTCGGAGCTTCTTTGGAGGGATTGCTGTCTCCCATTTCCTGCATCTCCATCAACCCAACCCCAGCCACTCCACTGCTTCAGAATAAGGACCCATTTCCTGTGAGTGTATTAGTTACCTCTTGCTGCAAAACAAATTGCCCCAAAACTTAGTGACTTAAACAGACATTTATTATCTCAAAGCCTCTGAGGGTCAGGATTTGGGGGCCTCCTACCCAGGGTCTCTCTTAAGGCTGCAGTCAGCATGTTGGCTGGGGCCACCATCATCTTGGGGTTCAGCTGGGTTGGGGTCTCCTACCAGCCCACCCCATGGCTGTCGGTAATACTCAGCTCCCTGTGGGCTGCTGGGCCGAGGGCTTTGCTTCCCAGTTGTTTGTTAGCCAGAAGCCATCTCAGTTGCTTGTCACATGGGCCTCTCCCACCTGGCAGCTTCATGACGAGAGTACCCTAATAAGGCAAGAGAGAGAATGACAGAGGGTTTATGAGAGAGAGCCCTTCAAAACCTCTCTTCAGAAGTTACATCCCAACAGCTCATTAGAAGCCACTCACTAGGTCCAGCACACTGGAGGGGTGGGGATGACACAAGGGTGTGAAACCAGGAAGGGGGTCTTGGCTGGGCAGAGGGGTGTTGGAAGCTGCTGCTGACACAGTCAGTGATGCCGTGCCCTCCTGGGTATTCCCATGGTATACAGTTCAGTAGGCTGCCCTTGACCATGGCCTGTTGCTTTCTAATAGCTCATCCCCAGCCGACTCATCACTCATTGCTGCCATGGAGAGCATGGAAAGACTTCCTGGAGGAGGCAGCTGGGCAGGAGTACAAATTTTCAACCAGGATGGCCTCCGTGCCTGGGTCTGCCGTGACCCTGCTATCACCATGAAGTAGTAACCTGGAGCCGCCATCTAGGGACTGGACTGAGGGACCTGAAGTGCTGTTTGGAGGAAGGTGTGGGAACAGAGGGACAAGGGGCAGGAGGGGAAGAGAATGACCTCCTTGGGGACCTAGGAGGATCTTGCAAAGGCTGCAGGGTAGAGTGGGGAGATGGGATTTCAGAGCACACCCCACACCCAGTGTATTAGGCCAGTTGCTATAACAAACATCCCATACATTTGCATTATTTAACATAATGAAGGTTTATTTCTTGCAGTAATAGTCCAGGGTGGTTGGCTGGGATGTCCTCCTCTGGGTCTTTCAGGGACCAGGCCCCTCCTGCCCAGTGGAGTCGTCCCCTGCTCATCTGCAGCTGGTCAGACCTCAAGGGGAGTGAGAGAAAGAGAAGGAGGAGCCCTTTAGGGGCCCCCATGCCTTTGGCCAGAACTCAGGCACTGGAGCCTACCTCTCTGGTGGGGGAGGGACGGAAAAGAGGACCAAGAGGGAAGTGAGTGCGGACATTGGTGAACCATCCTCCAGCCTCTGCCCCTGCAGGGGGTCATACAACGAGAAATGGTTGTGCACCGGGTTGAATAGTGTCCCCCCAAATTTCGTGTCTCCCTGGAACCTCAGAAAGTGACCTTATTTGCAAATAGGGTCTTTGCAGATGCAATTAGTTAAGGTGAGGTCACGCTGAATTAGCACAGGCCCTAAAGCCAATGTGACTGATGTCCTTATAAGAAGGGAAGTTTAAACACAGAGACTGGACATGGCGGGAACCCTGCCACGTGACGCCGGAGGCAGAGCCTGGGTGGTGCTGCCACAAGCCAAGGAATGCCTGGGCCACCAGGGCTGGAAGAGGCAAGGACGGCTTTTCCCCTAGAGCCTTCGGAGGGAGCAGGGCCCTGCGACACCTCGGTCCTGAACTCCTTTCTCCAGCACCGTGAGAGAACACCCTTCTGTTGTTTGAAGCCACCCAGTCTGTGGTAATTTGTCACAGCAGCCACAGAAACTAAGACAACTGGGCCCAGCGAGGCCCAGCCCAAGCCTCCTCCTACCTACCACCCACCATCCCCTCGTCTCACCCAAAATGTTCTTTCCTGCACCGCCCCCGCTGCCGGAACCCTCCTCCAATTTCCCACCAAGGCGATAGACACAGGTTCTCGGGTTCCAGGCAATGGCCCTGGTCCTTCCCAGGACATCCCCCCACTTACATGTCTTCTTAGTCTTATTGAAGCCTTTATGGGCAGACAGACCATCTCACTGACTCGCTCGCAAAATAAGGTGAGCACTGGGCTTGGAGTCCAAAATTCCGACTTCAACTCCAATTGCTGCCCCTTTCTCTAGGCTTCTTAGTCTTGGTTTAAAAAATGGGGGGTGGGAAGTGGGAGATTTGAGCTAAATGATCTTTAAAATCCCCACCCCACCCCAGTGCTTCTCACTTTAGCGCCAGCCTTGATTTTCAGCAGCTGTTCTCATGCAACTGCTTCCTGAGCCCTGCGCTCCCCTCCCCACCCATTCACCCACGTCTGAGATCCCCACATCTGTCGCTGTGTGTGTACCGCATACACCGCCTCGAGCCTGCCACCCAAAGAGGGAAACTGCCGTTCGTGAGAGCTGGGGCTGGCGGGGTCCTCCGTCCCACGTGGCCACACAAGTAAACACCACACCAGCGCTGCCCAGTAGAGCTCTCTGTGATGATAGACTTGTTCTAATATCTTCCCTGTCCAGGATGGCAGCCACTAGCCCCCTGTGGCTATTGAACACTTGGAGTATGACTTGTGTGACTAAGTCAGTGACACAAGTCAGTGACTGAGGCACTGACCTTTTAAATTTTAATTTTCTTTAATATGCATTTAGCTTTAAGTAGCCACGCGTGGCTCATGACCGCCACGTTGGACAGTGCAGCACTGGGAAGTGGAGACTAGAACTTAGCCCCCTGCCTTGCACCCGTGGTTCTTTCTCTTCCTTTCTGGGACCTCAGCAGGGTCTTGGCATGGCTAGAGGGAACCGAAACCGCAACCGCCCTGAGGCTGACGGTGACTAAAGCAGCGCTTCTCAAGTTTTAATGTGCATGTGAGTCACCTTGTTAAAAGGCAGGTGCTGATGCTGTGAGCCTGGAGTGGGCCGGAGGCTCTGCATTTCTAGCGAGGTTTCCAGGGACGCCCCCTCTGGGTAGGGGACACTGAAGTCTCCCCTCGTTCCTCTGCAGGTAAAGGGTTCATCTCCTTCCACCTGTCTCCATTCGCCCCTTTGCCCACTCCACCCCCCGTCTTCTGCATTATCCATTTATCCCTTTTGCAGTAGAGAAGCCCCAAACCATCAGACCGCAGCCCCCCTCCCACTCACAGGCCCTGACCCATGCTGAAATAGCCTTGGGTGGACTTGCAGCGTCAGCCTGGCTGCTTAGTAATGGCCCAGTGCAGCCTCCCCGGCTCAGCATCCAGCCAGGTGGTCCCAGGGGAAACTGATTGCTTGCACTCCTCGCTGCAGGAAGGACTGTTCACAGAAGGCACAGCACATGGCTGTGGGCTCCAGAAATCACTGGCCTGGCCACGGGACTGAGTCCAGAAGATCTACCTCCCTGAGAGGCACCATGTACAGTTCCCAGCAACTCACATGCACCAACTCATCCCATCCTCACTGCCCCTGAGTGGTAGGGACTGATGTCAGCTCCTCTTACAGAGAAGGAAGCAGAGGCACAGAGAGGTTAAGCATCTGGTCTGAAACCACACAGCAGCCTGGTCCCGGAGGCGGCCCATGGACCCACTACGTGCCTGCACGTCCAAGATCCTAATAGTAACAGTCTTACCTGCTGCCCAGGGTGATGGAGAAGAGCCGAGGACACACGACGTGGAAAGCCTCGTGGGCTGTAAGGCACCGTGGAGCTGTTGGCTGCAGTTGCTGCTCTTGGTGGGTGTATTAAGGTCTGTGGGTGAGATTCCCAGGGAGCACGTGGACTCCCCCCTCCTCCGCACCCCAGTGGGCACATACATTCATTCACCCACCTCTGCAGCCCTCTGGAGGACGGGGCTGTCAGTCTTAGGGCTGTATCCCAACGCCCAGAACAGAGAAATCTTCCACGGTCATCCATTCACAGGCCTGAGCTTCCTCCCCCACTCCCCCAGGCACAGGCTGCCCTCAGACCAACTCCAGCCCAGAACCGGCAGCTGCCCTGACCCAACCCTCTGTCCCCGGCAATGGGCCGAGATTGCTTGGGGGGCCACGCAGCATCCATTCCCATTCTTGGGCCTTGGGCAAAAATCACCCTTCCCCACTCCCACTCCTGGGGGGCTGCCCCAGTTCCGGGAGAAGGTGATCCTGGGTACAGGATTGGTTCACGGATGATCACGTGGCCTAATTCAGGTAAGAGAGAGTTGGGCCCAGAACTTAGCTTTTATTTGTTGAGGAAGAAAAGCTCGCTCTTCTCATGGCGGGAGCTGCTGGCCGCTTGCCTCAATTGCCTGAGCGTGGAGCCAACCCGGAAGGAAGCAGAGCTAAGAAATCGAGAGAGACCAGGTCCTGATGACCTTGTCTGGGCTCCTGGATTCAGCCAGGAGTGGGTTTTTCAGTGAGTGCAACCAGCAAGAGACATCCCCTCCATTTCATTTTTGGTGTAGGTTTTCTATCGCCTCTGGTCAACCGGCCTGACAGCCTTTTACTTTCTCTCCCTGCTTCATGCCAGCTCCCCCTCCCAACCCCACACATGGACCTGTCCCATATCTGCTGACCTGTGCCACGCCGGCCTGAGCTGCCAGGGTTCTCCACAGCTCAGTGGGCACCAGAGAGGCCAGGGCCTGGGAGCTGCCCGCCTGCCACCAGGAAGCTGATTCTGCACTTCACAGCAAGAAAGGCCAGCACCTCCGTGTGCATTGCCCTGGCCCAGGGGTTCCCAGGCAGAGGGCAGCGAGCTCAGGGGCCCGTGGTGCCCAGCAGGGTGGTTCTCGTCCCCGGCTGGACCTGAATGCAGACAGAGCTCTGGGACAGCTACCCAAAACCCTCGGACTGCAGGTCCATAGCCTGCTGCCTCCTCTGCCCGTGTTGCTAGGAGCACAAATGAAGGCACAAAGCAGCACCTGTATCCTCACAGCCTGGAAAATGAATAACAGCCCTGGTGATAAAGGACACACAGGACACTACCCTCCAAACAGCGGTCTCAGTCTCTTCAGGGCGGAAAACCCACTTCTTCCGGAAGCTTCTCTAAGCCCTACTCTGCCTAAGGGGGACAGAATTGGGGGCAGTCCAGCAAAGGCCGACAGCGGCTTTCTAATCCTAGGCTGTCACTTACCCATGTGGCCTTAGTAGCTAAACTCTTTGGTCCTCACTTTCCTTATTTGGAAGATAAGGGTCATAGCAGTACCCACCCAGTCAGACTGAGTGTCAGACAAACCCAGGTGATGGATGAAGGTTTCGGTGCCGGGATGATAAGCACATGGGAAATGTTGGTTATCAATATGATTATTAGGCTCTTTGGCCACATTGTTCACTGTCTCACTGGCTGGGCCTCCCTGTCACCCGCTCCCCAGGATATGCACAGCCCACCTGCACCCCAGTGCCCACATGCGCACACACACACGTTCATACCATCATCAACTCCCAGTTTTCCCAAAGCAGATTTCTGCCTGAAGACTTGGGCCCACTTGCTGGCATCTCCTTTCTGGCCGGGCAGGCAGGAGCCCCCACCCTCCCTCGCCGTCAGTCCGTGGTGGGCAATTAGAGGACACGGGCAGGCCGACGCCTGTGAAGGCAAGCGGGTTAGGAAGGGAAATTTGTTGCAAATTGGAACCTTAATGCATTTCAAATAGGAGTAATTCTTGCGTTAGTGGCTGTTTGGGCAGAAATGGGCTGCCACCTCCCTCTGTGGTGTGGGTGAGGGCAGGGGCACAGTTATCGTTCAGCCTTGGTGGCAGCTGCACTTGAACCCACTGCAGAATCACAGTCACAGAACGTCCAAGTGGAAGGCGGCTCTAAGGTCACCACGTCACTGGCAGCTCCCACGGGGTTCGCACAGGGTCGACCAGGCCCATCTGTGCCCACCGAGGGCCTGGTCCAAAGCTTTCCATGCATTTGGTTTCCAGGTTCTGTGATCTCCACCAGCTTGGGTCCTCTGCCTGATTCTTTGAAAAGGGCACTTAGAATGGGGCTCCGAGCTCAGCCGGCGCTGACCGTGTCCAGCTCTCTGTTCCTCACCCCACACCCCAGAGCAGCAGCATCTGTGTCTGGGTCTCTTCCATCCATGGCAGCATTTGCCAGGACCAGAGAACCAAAACAGCCTGCCAGGACTGTGAAGGAAGCTCCCAGGAAGCCCGAGGCTAGGAGCTCTCAGAAATCTCCTCCACTCCTGACTGTCTGAATTTTGTCAACACTTCAGTATCCTCAGAAGTTACCAAAGTGGGGATATCAGGGAGGAAGGAGCTGGAAGGGAGCATTTCCCAGGGGTCCTGCCCAGAACTTGGGGCTTTGCCAGCTCCACCAACTAGCCAGCTTCTTCTCCTACTGCTTCTGAGCAGGATCTTGATTTCGAGAGAAGAAAGGGAGCCACCCATTCAAGAGCAATTGAAAGGGCTTCGTAGCAGCACTGAGCTTGTGCTGAAAGCTGGGCCGAGTCTTAATTAATTGCTCCAGCTCCTCAGCTCCTGGGAGCCTCCTCAGCTCAGCCAGGAGCTCCATCGATCTGTGTCCTCACACACGAGAGGGAGCTAGCAGGAGAAGCCAGGGAAGACAGGGCTGCTGCAGGGACTGATCCCCAGGTAGGGGAGGCTGGGGGGAGGCTGGGCTTTGTCTTATTGCCTTGTAGAACACCCACATGCACACACTCACACACATACACGCGTCCCCATACAAACATGTAGGGCCTGTAGGTGTGGGGGTCCGCCACTTGCCTGGGACCACTGCAGTCCATACCTGCAGTTCAGGTGTGCTTATGAAACATGCCCCTTCCTCGTTTGGGTGATAACCTACACAGTCACCTACTACGGGCAGCCTAGGAGAGACACAGGAGCAGGAGGAGCAGATTGGAGACTCTACGGAGAATGAAGGCTTCAGTCTCATCCGCTTTGCTTTCTATCCATACCCTATATCCTGAACCTGGAGATCCCAGGGGCCGCAGGGAGAGGCTAGGGAAGATTGCTCTATCTTCCCAACTCTGATGGGGATAGTCCTCACTTCAGATCAGGGGCACGTGATCAGATGATGCTCTGATATGAAACCTCACAGTGTGGCAAAAACCCTGACCTTTCAGGCAAGGTGAACAATCATCTCTGCTACGATAATCATTAAACATTTCTTATCTGCACGCCTGCTACAAGTTTATCTGTGTCAGTGAATCGGTTTTAAACTGTAAGTTCCCAGGCAGATGAGATGAATAAGTTTCATCTTGAATGCCAGCTCTAATCAACAGTTAGCAGCTGCCCGGGTCTGAGTGTTAAGAAGGATTCTGAGGCTATATCCCAGTTGAGCAATGAAGTACCGTGAGCTATGTCTGCTTCAGGCACAGAGATGGGGTGGTGATATCCCTGTGTACTATTTGGCCACCATCATCCCAGAGCACAGCAGGAGCTTCTGTGTCTCTTTCCGTACAGAGCCCCAGCCTAGAGCTTTGTGTGAATGCTTGTGAATGCTTGTGAGTGACCTGGCAGGTTCTCTGCAATGCCTACAGTCTGGCCCCTCCACCCTGTTCTTTCTCTCGATGGCAGTATAGCCCCGCTACCAAGATGTCTCAGTGTCAGTGCCTCTCCTGGGAAAGAAAACAGTGAGTCTGGGGCCAAGAGATAACTTGGCCAGGCACTTTGCCTTCTCCAAGCAGCGCCAGCTCTTAAGAAACCATCTGCCCCAGTGGCCAGCGTGGCTGTCTCATTCAGTGTTGATCCTTTGACATCCTTCCTGTCCCTCTCTTATCCTTTCTCCCTCCAGATCTCAGCCCACAGCTTCTAAGGCAGGACAGCATGATGTGCGGTTCTCCCTCTTGTTCTCAGAATCTCACACCCAGCTCACTCAATAGACAAAGAGACAGCAATGCAAATAGTGTCTTGGCTCTGTAGTCAGAGGCTGCTACTTCTGTGGCAGGTGTTTCTTTGAGGTCTGTTCAGTTTTTCAGGCACAACACCCACCCAGGAGAGGCTGCCGTGTGTTAGGGTGGCTAAGGAAGTATTTGCAAACAGGCCCATCTGTCCAAATGAGAACCAGACTCCCCTCCCATGCCTTGTGAGGTCACAGAGCCCGAGGAAGCAGACGCTCAGACTGAATGGTTTATTATTGGCCCTTCAGCCAACTGCAGAGGAGAGCTCATTTGTGTTTCCTCTACTGTCAGCCTCTTTTGAACCATGCAGCCCTTTCAGTTGATCTGGAAGGGGATGGGCCATCTTGTTGGCCATTCTCGATAAACCCCATAAAGGATGCATGAGATGACAATGGAAATAAATTACTAATTTTTGCAAATCTTGTTCATAAAGGAACACAAGGATAGGGTGAGCTTCGGGAGAATGGGTGAGATACCAGTGGCAAGGAAGTCATTGGGCTCACTCCCTCTTGGTAAAATGAAAAGTTTGACCTAGTTAACTTCCATGATTCTATGACTTGACTGCGGTTAATGTTAGCATCATCTAGGAAGCAATCCCATCAGCTGAACTACAAGAGCCAAGGAATCCCAGACTCCAGAAGTTCTACATCACCGATGACAGCAGTGAAGGATTGACCTGTGTCCACACACCTGGCTGATGCTATGCTCACAGTTCTCTCACCTTCCCCTTATACTTTCTCCTGATACTATTATATCCGATGTCAAAATTAGCTATCTAAATTTAGCTCAAAGCGCTAAGAGAACAGAGGTTTAAATGGCTTAAAATTCCAACAGAATGCATCATCCTGATGGTGTGTGTGTGTGCGTGAGTGTGTGTGTGTGTATTGAGGGACAGGGATGGGGAATGGGGCACAGGGATAGGGGAACTCTCCCTAGCAACTGTCGTGTTGCATCGTGTAGAGTTAAAGGGCTGCTACAGGAGTCTTTCTGGGCCTCAGCCACATCCAGAGCCGCTTCAGAGCAAAGCTCCTTAACAAGTGATGTCTGCTGTCAAGATGCTGGCCTCTCCCAGTGGTGTCTCTCTCCAGTTCTGAGGCCCCAGAACATCCACAGGTTCTTGGTGGCTGTTGAACTGCCCCAACACCAACTCAAAAACCCAGAGGCTGATTTTTGCCACCACTGGTCTTGATTTAGGCTCACCCCAAAGCAGCTCCTGAGCCTGGGATCTAAGTGCACCTTTAGGCCATGCGGGACGCGCCCACAGGGGAAGAGGGAGGTGAGCGGGGGAGGGAAGGCAGCCCTGCAGGAGGATGCCATCCAGGTCGGCTCCCGTGGGGGCTCTCTGGGAGACCTGGAGGTCAGAAGCTCCGAGGGGCACGGGAGCAGGGCTCTTTCTACACAGGCCGCCGATTCCCCCACTCCACAGAGCAACCTTCCCCGCTTCAATGAAAGTCCTCGGGCTAAGAGGTGCGGCCCCTGGGAGGTGGAAGTCAAGTGGGGGCCCTTGGCAGTAAGGCCCAGGGACACGGTGGACCCCCTCTGCGGAGGCCTCTGCGCTCGCTGCCAGCAGCCCTGCCCCATTCCGTCTGCCCTCTGTCCTGCCGCCCCCCGGACCACAGAAGGAAAGGCTGGGCTAGAGCAAACACACGCTTCCAGGAACACCTTGGAAGTAGGTAAACCCGGGACTGAAACAGTGCCTGGGGCTGGAGGCAATTAGGAGTGGTTACAAAAGGGCTGCCTTTCCTTTCTGGCAGCAGATGTTCCTGTCACGTGGTCTGAAGAAGTCCAGATGTGTTTGTGCAGCATCCAGATCCAGGGCCTCCCAGGAACAGGGATGAAAGAGTGGGTGCCCGAGCAGCTGGAACCCAAAAGAGGCCGTTGCCAACCGTGCCTGGGCCGGGGTGCCGAACAAACCCCCTGGTGGGCTGCAGGTTTCTACGGAGAAGGAGCGGAGCCACGTGGAGCAGAGCGGAGCAGCGGCAGCACCCACAGGCTTTGGGGCCAGGGCCGGGGCTGGAACGCCTGACTTCTGGGACCTCTGGGCTCTGAGCCCGAGTGCAGCAGACGGCGATTTGGGCTAGATGGTGAGCCCACGAGAGAAGGCATCTTGTCTGACTCTAGATTCCATTTGCTACACAGAGCACAGTGCCTGGCAAATGGAGCAGCCACGAAGGAAGGCAGCCACGCAGGCGGACACAGAAGGCAGTGGCATACATCTGAGCACTGGCTGGGGGGCCGTGAGGTAGGAGCAGCTAGTAGGGAGTCCCAGGACGGAGGGCAAAGTGCTGGAGGTGGGGTAGGTATGAGTGGCGCTTCCTCAAGCCTGCTCCTCCCACAGGTTCTCCATCTCAGTTAAATGGAAACGCCGCCCTCCCAGTTCTCAAGCTAAAGACCTTGGGATCGTCCTCCTCTTCTCTCTTTCTCACTCTGGGAAGGGCTGCCTTCAGAAGAGATCTAGAGTCCCACCACGGCCACTGCCGTGTCCAAGCCGCCATCTCTCACCTGTATATAAAATATCTGTCCACCCCCCCACCCCATCCTCACTCACACCCCCTCTGCTTTACGTTTCTTCATATCACTGCTCTGCCCTTGGCACATTATTTATTCATTTCTTTGGCTATGGCTCTGTCTTTCTTTGGCTGTGGTGTCATCTCTCTTTTTCTTTCCAATAGAACAGAAGCTCCCAGAGTCCATGGACTTTGTCTGCTTTGACTTCGTAGGCTTGAGTAGAGCCTGATTCAAGGTCAATAAACATTTGTTGAATTAATTTCAAAGACTCTCAATCCCACAGGTATGACCCTGCAGGGGTTCCTCTTGTGCCCTTGCTCAGGGTCCTGAAGCAATTCCCAATCTGTTCCCCATAGATGGGGGGGAGGGGGAGAAGCAGTCCCAGCCCACAATGCTGGAAGAAACGCAAGGATGGGGCACTGCCTGCTTCACTCTTTGTGTCTGATCCTCCTGAGGTCCAGCACGACGTGAGTGCTCTGGACACTTGAGTCGAATGACCACGTCCTTTCCTTGTGGCCTGGGCTGGCCCCTCCCTCCTGCTGAGGGGTCTGTCCTCCTTTTTCTGTCCGTTCCCAGAGCTTTTCTTTAGATGAGTACATGTGACCCTGTCTTGGATTGTGTCTCCCTTGAGGACAGCAGTGGGACTTAATCCCTGTACCCCTAAGTCTACCTGGGCTCTCCGGGTCCATGTGTCTGACACACGGCAGCTGCTCAATAACGTGCAGTCAGGAATGGATGGATGAATGGGCCAGTGAAGAAGAAAAAGAAAGCAGGAGGCTGGACACCGGACCAGAGCTGGCTGAAGCCTCCCAGAGCAGCCCAAAGCTGGGTGGGCCTGCATGATCCAGGGCAAGCCCCTCCCAGAGCAAGAGAGCAGGCACCCACACAAAGGGCGCGTGTGGCTCCTTCTAACAGCCACAGCAGAACACAGGCAGGGAGCCTGGGGGCCAGGCGTGCCGGAGCAGGGGCTGGGGGGCGGGCAGCAGTGAGCCGGAGCCTTCCCAGGCCCTGACAGATGCAATCCAGGCTGATTGAGCCTAACTCGGCTCAATTGCGATCTGTGTTTATGGGCCCATAATCAAATGGAAACTGAAAGTTTCTCATGAGAATCATCTGTCAAAATTGTGTGGTGTCCAGGCCCGGCGCTGGGAGACTGGGCTATAAATACCAAACAGCGTTCCGGCTCCAGCTCGCGGGACTCGAGGGCCATTTTTCAACGCGGCCCTCATCTGAGTAACTCAGTCTTTGATCAAACACTGTGTCTAACAGGTAAGAGTGATCACAGGTGTTGGATCCTTGAGCCAAGCAGACCGGCTCCCACCTGCATCCTGACCCAGCCGGGCAGCTGCCTTGCTCCGAGACGGACCCTCCAAGTACCCCTGCAGCCGGGGACCACAGGGCTCCAAGCAAGAGGACCGATCACCAAACCAGCTCTTTTTGAAAACGGATTCCCTAATTACGAAGGGTGTCAATGCCGAGAACGTAGAAAGCAGAAAAGCACATGGAAAGAAAAACAGCCCATGATCCCGTCACCAGGAGAGGAGCTCTTTAGCATTTTTGGCACATAGATTTCCAGCTGTCTTCATCTGTCCTCCAATATTTTTCCTTTATGAAAAAATCTAGTGTGGTGCCTACCGCTTTGAAGCCCGCTCCCCCCGCTGCTAGCTGTTATACTTGTGGCCATGTTGCTGTCTTTCCTACAGCCTGGTTTTTAATAGCCACATTAATTTTCTCGGGCAATCCCCTTTTATTGAACATTCGGGTTGTTTCCAGTTCTCCAATAGTATAAAAGATGCCAGGAAGAATAAATTGTACATAGATCCTTGTGCAAATTGGAACATGGCTTTTATTTAATTCCTTAAGATAAATTCATAGAAGTGAAATGTTACTGAGTCAAAGATTACATACATTTTTCAGAAGTCTTTTGATACCTTCTACATTCTCTCTTATTATGTTCCATGTCTTTAGAAATAGCCAAATATTTTTGGAATAATTTTAGCCAGTAACCACTCTAAAGTAATAACCGGGCAAAGGAAGAGACTTACTATCTGCACGACGTGGGTGGAACTGTTTGTACCTCTGCTTGCACTCTTTCCAGAATCACAGCTTATTTCCTTTGGCTATAGCATATCTGAGACACAGTTATGGTTCAGAGAAGTGATCACGCTTAGAAATTAACCCTATGCCCCCAAGCACGTCAAACGTGTTTGGATCTTTAGAATTTATTTAAAAAATTACACCCTACCTGCTCTTGGCTCTTTAAGATGTGCAATAATTAGATTCTGATCTGAACATAGTTACTTAATTGGGTGATCCAGAAAGGGGGGTGAGGTGGTAGGTGTCCTCTGATCAAGTATGAAGAGAGCAGAAATGAGTAGTCTGGCTCAGGTGAGGGAAAATAATAAGGGAAAGGCAATTAGAAGAGCAAAGAAGAGCAATTAGATGAGAAAGGGTCTTGAATTCCCCGGGACCTCAGAGAACATGGAAACCTCTTTTGGTTACCGAAACCTGCACAAGCTTGTGTGCACTTGGGAGTGATTGAAAGCTTAGAGTCTGGCTGGTGGCTCATTTAAATGGACCTGAAGGTCAGGGTTAGAGGAAACCAGAGCAAGGTTGAAAGTAACCACCTATGTCCATCACCACTTGGCAGCCCTTCATTCATTCCTGGTAACACTGGCCTAGTCAGCCCCTGAGCCTCCCCTGCAGAACTCCCCCTTGAGGGACACACATCAGGGCACCCAGGCAGGGCCAGCCTTCAGGAAAATTCCCTGGCAATGACTGTCTTCCTTCCTAGCTCCACTGTCCACTGTGGACAACACCAAACACTTGTCGCTGCCCTCAGTGGGGTGACCAGATGTTGAAGTGAGGACAGCATAGGCTTTTAGGGCAGGCAGACCTATCCTGGAATCCCAGCTCCTACCTCACTGTACAATCTTGGGGAAGTTACCAAAAAATGCTTGACTCATTTTTTGTTGTTGTAGATTTAAACGAGATGCCAATGAATGCGAAAGTGGCCAGCACACTTTGTGGCACATGATAGCTGTTCATTGAACATTATTTACTATTTCTCTTCCTCCAAATCTAGGGCTGCCTTTCCCAGGAGGGCTCCAAAGCCAGCTGGTGCTGGCTCCAGCCTGCTTGTTCTAGTCACTTTGGAAAAGATCAGATGAGCTATATGATGCTAAAAATTCACTTAAAATAAATAATCTAGGATTTAGCTACAGAATTGTTCTTGTCAACATTGTTTGTAGAACCAGATGCAATCAAAACATGGAGCTAGAGAGAACTAAATAAGATATAAAGCATCTGACAACAACAAAAGGACAAACAACCCAATTAGAAAATGGACAAAGGGCTCGCATATTTCTCCAAAGAGGATATACAAATGGCCAACAAGCACATGAAAAGATGCTCAACATCATTAGTCATTAGAGAAATGCAAATTAAAACCACAATGAGATACTACTTCACACCCACAAAGACGACTATCATCATCATATTTTTTTTTTAAATGTGGAAAATAACAAGTGTTGACAAGGATATGGAGAATTTGGAACCCTGGTATATTTCTGATGGGAATGTAAGATGGTTCAGCTGCTGTGCAAAACAATTTGACAATTCCTCAAAAAGTTAAAGACAAAATTACCAAATGATTCAGAAATTTCACTCCTAGGCACATACCCCAAAGAACTGCAAACAGGTACTCAAACAAATCTTTGTATACACATGGTCAGAGCAGCATTATTCACAATGGCTAAAAGGTGGAAATAACACAACTGACCATCAATGGGTGAATGGATAAATTGTGGTATAGCCATACAGTGGAATATTATTCAGCCTTAAAAAAGGAATGAAGCTCTGATCCATGCTACAACATGGATGGACCTTGAAATATCATACCAAGTGAAAGAAGCTGACACAAAAGGTCACGTATTGTGTGATTCCATTTATATGAAATATCCAAAATAGGTTAATCCACAGAAACAGAACGCAGATTGATGGTTGTCAGGGACTGTGGGGGGAGGGGAAAATGCGGAGTGACTGCTTAATGGGTATTGGATTTTATTTAGGGGTGTGAAAATATTTTGGAACTAGAAAGAGGAGGTGGTTGCACAGCATTGGAAATATACTCACTGTTACTAAATTGTTCACTTTAAAATGGTTAATTTTATGTTATGTGAATTTCACCTCAATAAAAATATACATAAAACGTCCATATAATAAAATGCTATTCAATATAAATTTCAGTCAGTCCATAAGTTTAAAAAAAAGCGTAATCACATTCTTGGTATTCATTTGCATTCTTTTATTATTTTAAAGTGTTGCTGAATATCTTTTTATTTGTTTATTGGCTCATTGAATTTCTCTTGTACATTTTCATGTCTCATGTACATTTGTGCTTTGTCATTTAAATTTTTTTCTTATGGATTGTCTGAGCTCTTTGTAACTTAATAAAGTGACTTCTCATCTGCAATTTGTGCTCTAAATATTTTTCCCTGTTTGCCCTTTATCTTTTGAAGCCAATTGTCCTTTGTCTTGGTTTCAACCACACTAAACTTTTAATGTTTTTGTACTCAATTAGGCAAGCTTTCCTAGAGGGTTTCTTGGCCTTCCATACCACTTTAAAAACTGGTTTCTAACTCCAAGTTTATAAATATATTTACCTTTTATTGCTTCATTAAAAAAAACACACACACACACACATTGAACTCCTTGATCCCCCTGGAATGTGTTTTGGTATAAGGAGACAGGTGAGGATCAGCTTTGTTTTTTCCAAATGCTTAGCCTGTTGTTCCAACACCATTCCTTGGATAAGCCCCCTTTCAGACAAATTCTCCAAATACAACCTTTCTGAGGGGTCACAGAACTCTTTAAGAATCTGATGAAAGCTGTGGCTCTTCACCCCAGGAAAAATATATATTTATAATACACACTAAATTTTACAAACAATTTCAGTGGGGCCCCTGGACCTTCCAAAACGCGTTCGTTGACTCCCAAGGTTCCATAGTCCTGATCTGAAACCCCTTCACTTTATATGGAAGAAACCGTGCTTAAATGGTGACACTTCAGGCTCCTGTTCAGGTCAGCGAGACATCATTTGGTAGTGGAGAATGTGGTAAAGAACAGTCCCAGAACCTTCTCCAGGCAGAAGACTCTGGAACACTTATACAGCTGTGGGATAGCCAGAGGATACCACCATCCCATGTCCTGGGAGTTCCAAGCATTTCTCTTTCCACTCACTTTCCATGGCTCGGAGCATCCAACAAATACCATAAGCACAGGCAGCAGGTTAACCTTTTTTCTAGGGTGCAAGAAGCTCTCACTGAAAACCTCTCTCCTGAACTGACAGCATTGTACAGGTACATGGCTTCATGTGACTCAGTTTCCTCTGATCTGACTTAAGAGCTCAGCCCATTTCAGGCTCTCCCTTTTCTTCACCCCAAATCTGCCTCCCTCCCCTGAGGCCCGATCTTTTGAGCCACGCGTACCCTTCCTCATACACTCATCCTTACTTCCTCCCATCCGTGGATTTCTGGCCCCCGAGAAGTGAAGGTTCGAGTTGGAATGCCCTCTTTGCAACCACCCAAGCTCTGGCCTGGCGTCAGCACTTGTCTGAACTGGCTTTTCTCCTGTTGTGACCCCCTGGCGCCACGTGTTCCTCAAAAGTCGCACCTGGGAACTTGCTAGAAATGGAAAATTCTCAGGCCCCACCCCAGACCTCCTGGGTCGTAACAAGCCCTTCAGGCAGGCCAGCTACATAATTTGCAGGACCCACGGCGAAATGAAAATGCGGGACCCCTTCGCTCCAAAATTATCAAGAACCTCGAGATGGCGACTACAGAGCACCAGCTGGAATTCGGGGCTCTTCCGGATGTGCGGCCCCATGTGACGGCACAGGACACACGCCCATGAGGCCAGCGCTGCCGCCAGCTGGTGCTGACGCACTCTCAGCCTGAAAACCCTGTGCTAGCTAAGGCTGACGCCCGCGTTTCCATGCATTTCTCGGCTGGCTCCAGGAGGCTTCTAGGCCTTGACTTGGTTGGTCCTCTCACCCCCCAGGTCCTGTGCCCAGGCTGCCCATCATGGGGGCTCCAGCCCCTTCTGAAGTCTCTTCTCTGGGCGTCCTCTCCTGGCCTGGCTCCTGTTCAGACAAATGTTAACAGCCTTCTTAGCATCTCTACTGCTGACTAAGAGTATGTTGTTCTGGCCCCAGCTGGATAAAAGAAAATCACAGGTCCACATTGCTTAAGGAATAAAGGTTTGTGCCACAAGAAATGTTTTCCCAAGTGGTCCTCAGCTCATCGCCCCCACCCCCCACACTCAAGGTGGACCCTACCTGTCATTTGGGCCCTGCCTGACCAGGTGACAGCCAAGTTGTCAGCTTCCTGGCATCAAGCAGCCCCTCTTGTCCTAGGAGAACTGGGCCCTGGCAGGTTGATGGGAGCCGGGCGCCTGAGGCTGCAGCTATGGACCCCTCCGGGGTCCCCACTCTCTGGAAGCTTTGTCCTTTCATATGCCCAGACATGACACCTGTTCCCAGCCAGAGGCCTCTGCTGCCCCTGACAGCCCACTCCAAGGGCCCGCTCTGAGATCCAACACAGGCCTCTCCTGTCCCAGCTCCTGTCGCATCCTTCTCTTCCCATTTGATGGAGCTCAGGACGGGGATCTGGGCCTCTCAGACCATGTCCGACTCAGCGAAGAAAGGCAAGAGTGGCCGAAGCACTCTGCCCTTTGCCCTCTACAGCCAGAAATCCATCTCATTTCAACAAATGCTAAGCTGGTATCTGCTGTGTTCCAGAAACTGTGCAGGGATTATTAGAACCAAGTGCCTGCTCTCAGGAGCCTCGGTCTAGTCCCTGGAGGTGGGCATAGCTGTTATAGCAGCATGCTGGAGCTGATTCATCTCAGCTTATACAAACTTGTATGGCTCTTGAGAGCCAACTGCTAATTTTTCAGGAATATTGTGAGCCCATTGTTAGACCATTGGTAGCTTGAAATCACCATCAAGGGACTATTCACACCATGGAAATTGGCAAATGCTACAAATCAGGAGTTATTTTGGGGGGGAGGAGTGGTTGACCACAGCAGCTGTGCTGCCAGGCATGTTATATCTCGCCATTGAGCCCCCATTTTCTTGGTCTTACACGGAATGGCAACCCCACCAGCTCTCCTGGACTGTAATGAGGATGCAAGGCAAAATCCCACGTGTGCTCCTCCGCTCACTGCCCAGCGCCTGCATAGAGTAAGAGACCAACAATTCATAGGTCTTATGTTTTTTATTGTAATGATATTATGGTATAAATAAATACCTCTGATGCGATGCGCTCTGCAAGGCTGCAGTGCCGCAGGAATGCCGATGAGGAAGCCGTTAACTCTGCCTGGAGAACTTGGCAGCCTTCAGGAAGGCAGGAAGGAAAGACTTCCCAGGCAGAAGGAATGGCGTATGCAAAGGCAGGGAGCTGTGGTGGGAACGATCTGCAGGAAACTGGGCCTGGGGCCAGCGGGAGAGAGGCTGGGCATAAAGGGACCTGGGGCTCCGTCCTGCACTGGCCTCTGGTATGTCCCCCCCCATGGCTGGGAATGTCCCCAGGAGGTCAGTGACTGTTAGACGGAGCACCAAGGTCACTGCTGAATCCCAGCACCAAGTCTTCAAAGGTGCAGGGAGCACTGGACGCTCCCCAAGTTTCCCGAGCGCATTTGCCGGTGTCCCCAAGGCCTCCCATGCCAGCCCTTCTTGCCCCTTTGAGATAAGAGTGGGCAGGGTTTGCTGTCACGCCCCCACCCCTCCCCTGAACACACATCTTTCCTATCCCTCACCTGGGGAATGGCTGATGAGACAAGTCACAATAGATGTCCTCTCATCATCCACTCGCCCCGTTACCACCTCTGTCCATCTTACCCCTGGCCAGGCCTCATTAGCAGCCCATGTCATTCCTCTGTTGGCCAGAAGGGGTCACTGCTCCCACGTGCCCCTAAACTTCCCAGTCCACACCCCCCAACTGCTGTGTCACCTTCAGGGAGCCTCACCCCTGAACTTCAGCGAGCAGGGATGACTGAGGGGGCTCTGTGCCAGCTGTGTTCTCATCGTGTAAGCCAAACAGCTGCCCTTTGCTGGGCAGTGGTCAAGGTCTGCAGGTGGAGCATGGCCATTGTCATGGCTATTAAAAAGCATGTTTAAATAACATTCCGTGATCATTGTTAATGGCATCGTGGTTACCACTTAGCAGAGGTGGGGAGGTGAGGCCAGCTTGGTCTCTCTCTTACACCTTCGGCGTTCTGAAAGGTGACCAAACCAAGACTGGCCAGAACCAGGGGACAGGCCTGGTCAGGGCACATAAATAAATGGCAGGTGAAATTCATGGAGCCCAGTTCTCCTTCCACTGAGCCCAGATGCAACCTCACCACCCTTTTCAACACAGCACCCCAAGAATTTGAGATAAAACCAATTTGCCAACTCAGTTTAGATGAACATTTCAGGGTCTGAAAACAATGGTGGAAGATGGCTCTTGCATCACGAATCTGGGGCTAGAGCCTGGGAAATTCATTGTAACCTATGCACAACACTGTCAACTATTGAGATACTGGATTTAACTATGTAATGTTATGCTGAATCGTATTCCATTCTATATAGATTCTGGTATTGATGATAGCATAAGTGCCGAAATCTCTGAAAAAAAATTGGAGAACTGGGCAATCAAAGAAATATGTATTAATGTATTCTACCTGCAAACTGAAAGAAGATAGTCTTTACCTGTTTCACCAGTAAAACAACCCTTCAGTTCAGCATTTAAAACCTGAAATGGTGCAGAGCACAGAGTAAGAGCCACAACATAGAGGAAAGAGCATGGAATTCAAGGTCAGGAGACAGGATTCTGGTCCAAGTCCTGCTTGGGCAAGATGCTTAACTTCTCTGTGCCTCAGTTGCCTCACCTGGAAAGAGGAGACCAAAATATCTGCTACTGTGAAAATTAGGGCCAGCAGCGTGTGTGAAAGTGCTAAGTCCTGAAGCACTGCTTCTCAGGCCTGGCTGAGATCTGGAAGTGTCCCTGAGCAGAAACAGAGAAGGTCAGTCCCCTCCTGGTGCAAATGAGAAATCCCAGCAGGTGCGTGCTGAGGCTGACGGAGGCACCTGCCCTGTCCACGCCTTCTCAGCACAGCCCTGGGCACTGCACCCGGGATAGGTCAGGGCTCTTCAGAGAGGGTCTCCTTAGCATTTGCATCCTCCCAAACCTCCTCTTTCCTGCCCATCCTCTGCCCCTTTATACTCCTCCAGCCTCTAAGGACAGAAGGCTCTCCATGCAGGACGAGGTCAGTGTGTCTCCAGGCTCCTCCTGGGCACTCCAGAGCTGGGCCACCGTACGGGGACAGTCGTAGAGGGCATGGCAGTGACCAGGGCTGGCCCGGTGGCTACAGGGCACAGAACTGATGGGAACCAAAGAGGCATTCGCCAGGGACAAAGCTGGAGTCCGAAACAAAATAGAAAGTCGGTTGCAATGAAAGAGGGCAGACAGGGACTCAGGGACCCGCTGAAAGACAATGGAGGCTGAGTCTGTCGGGAGCAGGTGACACATTCCAATAGGGCAATTGAGGCAAGTTTAACAAAGGGTGGACTAAAGGGACACTTGAAGGGATGCACAGCATCCTGGGGCCCCAGTCTGAATGGCAAGGGAAGGAGCAGTCACAGACTCTTGGAGAAAGGAGTAGGAGAAGGCAGTGCGGCAGGGACACAGGCAGCCCCGGCAGCCTGCTGGAGGCAGCCAGAGGCTACCAAACTCACTCCCATCCTCTGATTTCCAGTCCTGCCTCCCACTGGCAGGTCCCAACTGAAGCCAGAAGGCAAAGGGACCCCTTGGAGGTCCCATGAAAGTCAGCCCCTGGGAGCCCAGAGCAGAATGGAGAAGGGTGGGGTTGATCTCGGGGAATGGACAGAAAATATCCCGCACGGCCAGACAGAGCCAGCAGGCGATGGGTCCGAGTTATGAGGTGAGGATCCTAGACACACACGGATGCCTGGAAAATAGGAAGAAATGCCTTTTAGAGGGGTGGAGGGAGCCTGTGACCAGCCGTCCATGCTTGTTCCATGCTGGCAGAGCCTGCACCCACCAGAGAGGCTAAACCGGCCAGAGGCTCACGTTCTCAGCCCCCCTGACAAATAGGATTTGACCACCTGCACCCACTGTGGCCAAGGAGACCCAAAAGGGAAGCTTTGAGGGCTTCTGGAAAAGGATTTACTCCTAGATACAATGAGCTGAGGGAGTAGAAACTGCCTTTGGCTATGGTTCTTTGCAGGCAAGATGTTTGGAGCTATGGCAGCCTTTTTGCAACCACAAGGGAACAAGCCTGAGGACAAGAGTCACACTGAGGATAACAGAGCATAAAGATGGAAAGAACCTGGGTCTCTGATGACATCACTGAGTCACTGCCCTGCCTCCAAGCTTCTTGCTGGGTGAGAAATAACTAGGTTTTCTGAGCTGCAGCTGCAAGCAACTCAGGTGATGTGCTAAAGGGACAGGGCTTGAGCAAATGGACTATGCCTTTTTTTGTTCACTTCCATATCCCCGGTTTCCAGAAGGATGCCTGACACATGAAGTAGTTGTTCAATAAACATTGGCTAAGTGAATCAAGATAGTAATCATTGCATGCCCCCGTGCCACGAGGGAGAGTACCAGGCGTCTTTTCTCTTTGCCTCTCCTGATAGCTCAGAGAAACCGCAACCCCGCAGGAGGAGAGGGTGGACGACCGCCCAAGCGTCTTTGGGGGCAAGCCCAGGAAGGCCATGCTGCTACACACATATAGGTGACTCATAAAGATGTGTTTCTACCCCCTTCAAGTGGCGATGTTCCTGTAATAAAGAATTTAATAACCCGCTGTGCCTGTGCGGAGAGAAAACTCATTTGTTTAATAGGAAGCCGTTTGGCTTTGTCATGTTCATTTCGTTTTTAATGACACACAGTTGTGCCAATATTGATTTTAGCTTATAGGGACTCAAAAAATTTACAGTCTAGATGGATCCACGACGCAACTGTTTTATCTTTCCTGCTCGGAAGACACATTTCCCCCCGCCCAGGCCGAGGAGGGGCCTCTGGGCTAGGGACGCGGGCTGGGGGCTGAGGACCGGCCAGCTCCTTCCCGGCTCTGGCCCTGCCCGCCTCACCTCTTGGCCCCATCAGATGGCAGCGAGGCAGCTGCTGCAGGACGTGATGTGTTTTCCATCTTAGAAAGTAGAGTGGGACCGTGCCAAGGAAACGGGAGTGAATTTTCCAGGCATGACGTGTGTGTGTGTGTGTGTGTGTGTGTGTGTGTGTGTGTGTGAGAGAGAGAGAGAGAGAGAGAGAGAGAGAGAGAGAGAGAGAGAGAGAGAGAGAGAGCACGTACCCACTCACACACACGCCCAAACCACGCGTCCCAGAGCAGGAACGGCTATTCAGAGAGCAACTTCAAACGTTGTTTGGACCCACTGGGCGTGGGCACCGCTTTTTAACATTACTTAAGGTTTTGGTTTTGTTTTGATTTTTAACTACATTCTATATAAAAATAGCAAAAGGAATTCACTGAGACAAGCCAACCCTACCCTATGTTTTCCAACCATTCAATTTAAGCATAAATACATACAGCAGACCCTTGGCACTTGTGGGGTTGACATTCGTGATCTCAACCGTGTGTGGCCTCGTTTATTCCGGAATAGCACGGAAGGACTGACTGCATTCATAACAGTCGGCATTCATTCAGCGCAAGCGTTGGGCTGAAGCAATTTGTGTCAATTATCTCATTTGCTCTCCTGATCACCCCTTTGAGGTAGGGGGTAGGTAGGCAGGCACTGGTATCTCCGCTTCAAAGGAAATTGCTGCTTGGGGAAGTAAAGCAACAGGTCCAGGTTCACAGAGGGACAAGCGACTCCAAAGCCGCCTCGCTCGGTCGTCCCCCGTGTTTGCGATGGTGCTGAATTCAGGCCTTAACTCTCAGAGGGCAGCCCTTTCTTGACGGGGCGCTTAGCTGAAACAGCCAGTGTCTGTGCCTGGGAGCGACAGGCGCGAGTGCAAGTCCACGTCCCCCACACACACCACGACCACGTGCTTGGCTTTCTCCGCAGTTTGACGCAGCCAGACTTTCCCCAGGGGACCACGGACCATTGGCTCGGTGGCTGCATTTCCTAATCTGTATGTTGCCATCAAAATAAGGCAGACGTTAGGGAGACAAGAGGTAGCTCTGCATATAGCACATTATGCTAATGAATCACTAAATATAATTTCATGTCGTTGGCCTATTTAATCTATTTGTATAAGTCTTAACGAGTGCCTTATTCATGACGGGAAAGTCATTGAGAATTGATTCGTATATTCCTGGGATTTGAAAGGACCTATAAATCATCCACATGGGTCCAGTCCCTGGAGAGGTGAAACGACCTGCCCAGAGTCATGCAATTAAACTTGAAGTTGCGGCTGTTTCTGTGATGGGTGGGCACTGGACCCTCAGCAGAGATGCAACCACCGCAGGCACCTTGGTCCTGTCAGATAGCTGGCGTGTGCATGCCCCATTCCAACTTACAGCCTCGTCTCCAGGACTGTGCCCGCCATGCCACTAACCACCCTGCCATGGCC
>JAQZBX010033306.1:0-25449 GCA_029593785.1 Cabassous unicinctus | reverse complement strand
GCTCTTATATTTAGATCTTTGATCCATCTTGAGTTGATTTTTGTATAAGGTGTGAGATGGTGTTCCTCTCTCATTCTTTTGGATATAGATATCCAGTTCTCCAAGCACCACTTGTTGAAGAGGCCAATCTCTCCCAACTGAGTGGGCTTGGTGGCCTTGTTGAGTATCAGATGACTGTGTATGTGAGGATTCATATCAGAACTCTCAATTTGGTTCCATTGGTCAGTATGTCTATCCTTGTGCCAATACCGTGCAGTTTACACCACTGCAGCTTTGTAGTATTTGTTTTAAAGTCAGGTAGTGTGATACCTCCAACTTCATTTTTCTTTTTCAATATGTCTTTGGCGATTCAGGGCCTCTTACCCTTTCAAATAAATTTTGTAGTTAGTTTTTCCAGTTCCTTAAAAAATACAGCGTTGATTTTTATTGGCATTGCATTAAATCTGTAGATTAGTTTGGGTAGGATAGACATCTTGATGATGTTTAGTCTTCTTATCCATGAACAGGGAATATTTTTCCATTTATTTAAGTCTTCTTTGATTTCCTTTAACAGTGTTGTGTAGTTTTCTGTATATAAGTCCTTCACATCTTTAGTTAAATTTATCCCTAGGTAT
Organism: Cabassous unicinctus; assembly: GCA_029593785.1. Classification (NCBI taxonomy): domain Eukaryota; kingdom Metazoa; phylum Chordata; class Mammalia; order Cingulata; family Chlamyphoridae; genus Cabassous; species Cabassous unicinctus. The sequence goes on along the minus strand of JAQZBX010033306.1, from coordinate 24,835 downwards.
TTGATTCTTTTAGTTACTATTGTAAATGGTATTTTTTTTCTTGATTTCCTCCTCAGATTGCTTGTTATTGGTGTACAGAAATGCTACTGATTTTTGAGCATTGATCTTATAGCCTGTGACATTACTGAACTCATTTATAAGTTCTAGAAGCTTAGTTGTAGATTTCTCAGGGCTTTCTACATATAGGATCATGTCTGCAAATAATGAAATTTTTACTTCTTCTTTTCCAATTTGGATGCCTTTTATATCTTTTTATTGCCTCAGTGCTTGAGCAAGTACTTCTAAGACAATGTTAAATAAGAGTGGTGATAGTGGGCATCCTTGTCTTGTTCCCAATCTCAGAGAGAACGCTTTTAGGATTTCACCATTGAAGATGATATTAGCTTTGGGTTTTTCATATATACCCTTTATTATGTTCGGAAAGTTTCCTTCTATTACTATCTTTTGCAGTGTTCTTATCAGGAAAAGGTGCTGTATTTTGTAAAATGCTTTTTCTGCATCTATAGAGATGATCATGTGATTTTTTCTTTCAATCTGTTTATGTGGTGTATTTCATTGATTGATTTCCTTATGTTGAAACATCCTTGCATACCCAGGATGAAACCCACTTGGTCATGGTGTATAATCCTTTTGATATGTTGTTGAATGCGATTAGCAAGTATTTTGTTGAGGATTTTAGCATCTAGGTTCATTAGAGAAATTGGTCTGTAATTTTCCTTTCTTGTGGCACCTTTGTTTGGCTTTGGTATTAGGGTAATGTTGGCATCATAGAATGAGTTAGGCAATATTCCTTCTACTTCTATTTGTTGGAAGTGCTTAAGCAGGATTGGTGTTAGCTCTTTCCGGAATGTTTGGTAGAATTCAGCTGTGAAGCCATCTGGTCCTGGGCTCTTCTTAGTTGGGAGGTTTTTGATGACTGAGTCTATCTCTTTACTTGTAATTGGACTGTTGAGTTCATCAATTTCTTTTTTCATCAATGTAGCTGCTTGTGAGTTTCTAGGAATTTGTCCATTTCCTCTAAATTATCATTCTTGTTGACATAAAATTTTTCAAAGTATACTCTTATGATACTCTTTATTTCTGTGGGGTCAGTAGTGATATCCCCTTCCTCATTCCTTATTTTGTGTATTTGCATCTGCTCTCTCTTTTTCTTTGTTAGTCTGGCCAAGGGTTTGTCAATTTTATTGATCTTGAAGAACCAGCTTTTGGTTTTGTTTATTTTTTCTAGTGCTTTCTTATTTTCTATTTCATTTAGTTCTGCTCCAATCTTTGTTATTTCCTTCTTTCTACTTCCTTTGGGGTTAGTTTGTTGTTGTTTTTCCAATTCCTACAGGTATGCAATTAGGTCTTCAATTTTAGCTCTTTCCTCTTTTTTAATATATGCATTTATGGCTATGAATTTCCCTCTCAGTACAGCTTTGGCTGCATCCCATAGGTTTTGATATGTTGTGTTCTTATTTTCATTCGTTTCAAGGTAGTTACTGATTTCTTTTGAGATTTCCTCTTTGACCCACTGTTTGTCTAAGAGTGTGTTTTTTAACTTCCATATCTTTGTGCCTAATCTGGTTCTCTGGCCCTTAGTGATTTCCAATTTCATTCTATTGTGGTCAGAGAAACTACTTTGTATAATCTCAATCTTTCTGAATTCATTGAGAGTTGTTCTGTGGCCTAGCATGTGGTCTATCTTGGAGTATGATCCATGTGCACTCGAGAAGAATGTATATCCTGGTGTTTTGGGGTGTAGCATTCTGTATATATCTATTAGGTCCAGGTCCTCTAATGTATTATTCAGAGTCTTTGTTTCTTTATTGATTCTCTGACTGGATGTTCTGTCTAATGGTGATAATGGTGTATTAAAGTCCCCCACTATAATTGTAGAGGCATTTATTTCTCCACTTAGTTTTTCCAGTGTTTGCCTCGTGTATTTTGAGGCACCCCAATTAGGTGCATAAACGTTTGTGAATGTTCTCTCTTCTTATAAGATTACCCCTTTTACTAATATATAGTGTCCATCTTTGTCTCTTACAATAGTTTTGCATTTAAAGTCTATTTTGTCCAATATTAAGATAGCTACTCCTGCCCTTTTTTGATTGTTGTTTGCTTGTAAAATTGTTTTCCAGCCATTCACTTTCAGCCTCCTTGAATTCCTGGGTCTATGGTGGGTTTCTTGTAGACAACATATAGATGGATGGTATTTCCTTATCCATTCTGCCAATCTGTGTCTCTTGACTGGTGAGTTTAATCCATTTACATTCAGTATTATTACTCTCAATGAATTTCTTACATCAGCCATATTTTCTTTGGGTTTATGTATGTCATATGTTGTTTTTATTTCTTTTTGTCTTCTTAGTTGTTCTTCCACTCTCCTCCAACTCTCTCTCTCCTGTTCTTTCCTTTCAACCTGTAGAACTTCCTTTAGTATTTCTTGAAGTGCAGGTTTCTTATTGGCATACTCTCTTAATTTTTGTTTATCTGTGAATATTTTGAACTCTCCATCATTTTTGAATGCCAACTTGGCTGGATAGAGAATTCATGGCTGGAAGTTATTTTCTTTTAGTACCTTGACTATGTCATACCGCTGTCTTCTTGCCTTCATGATTTCAGATGAGAAATCAGCACTTAATCTTATTGTGCTTCCCTTCTATGTGATGGTTCTCTTTTCTCTTGCTGCCTTAAGTATTTTCTCTTGGTCTTGAGCACTGGAAATTTTGACAGGTATATGTCTTAGAGTTGGCTTGTTGAGATTTATACTGTTTGGGGTGTGCTGTGCTTCCTGGACATGTACATCCATCTCTCTCAATAGGGCTGGGAAGTTTTCAGCCATTATTTCCTTCAACACTCCTTCTGTTCCCTTTCCCTTCTCTTCTCCTTCTGGGATGCCTATAATGCGTATGTTTGTGCATTTTGTGTTGTCAGTTAAATCCCTGAGTCTCTGCTGGATTTTTTCTATCTTTTTATCTATCTCTTCTACTATCTGTTTGATTTCAGATTTACTGTCTTCCACATTACTAATTCTTTCTTCTGCCTGTTCAAATCTGCTGTTATGTGAATCCAGCGTCTTTTTTATTTCTTGGGTTTTGCCATTCATCACCATCATATCCGTTATCTTTTTATGTATGTTTACAATTTCTTCAGTATGTTCTCCCAGTGTCTTCTTAATATCCTTAATCTCTTCCTTCACTTCATTAAGTTGGTCCATTATATTTGTTTGGACAGCTTTGATTAGTTGTTAGATGTTCTGCATTTTTTCCTGGTTTTTAGTTTGTTCATTGGACTGGTCCATGTCTTCCTGCTCAGTATGGTTTGTAATTTTTTGTTGCCCTTTAGTCATCATTTTATCTTGATGGGTTTATTCAGTTGATTTGCTTCTCTCTCTGCTCTAGAGTTTTATTTAGCTGGTGGTTCTGTGTGTGTGTTAAGTTTTCTCTTTGACACTTTGTTCTTCTTGTTCTATTTCCTTGGTTTTTTCTATGTTCCAAATTTATGTTGAGCAATCCACCTCATTGTCCAGCTCCCTCTAGATTGATGTTCCTAAGTTTCTCGCTCCGTGGGCTCCCAGAACAGACCACTCAGGCAGGATCCATCCTCTGTGAGAGAGATGGTGAGTGCCCACCTAGTCTGATGCCATCTTCTCTGACTCCCCCTACCTAGAGCTTTAAGGCCTTTGAGGCCAGGCCTGGTTCTTGGAATCAGCTCACCATGAGTGCAGAGAGCTGTCCCCGAGCCCCAGGGGGCAGATTCCAGGTGACCGCTGGCATCCACCCCTCTGATATTGCTGGTTCTGGTCTTCCATATGGCTGTGCTTTGTCCGTCAGTCAGCGAGACACCTCGGATAAGCTAGTGCCTCCGGCCTTCTAGAGCTTGCTCTTCAGCACCCAGCTGGGTCCACCTCAGAGGCTGCCTGCATTCCCTAGATGGTCCTGGTGGGTGCACAGTTCTAGCACCAGGTCCTGGACTCTGCCACCCTGCTCTGTCTGCTCTCAGTACCAAGACTCCTGCCCATCCTCCTAATCTAGAAGCCTCTCTTCCTTTCTGTGCCATCACCAGCATAGTTTATGTAACATCTCCCAGCCCTGTGATCTGATCTCACACTGTTGTGAGGATTAAACGATGGGATTATGTAGAGAGCTTAGCATAGTGCCTAGTTCTGTGTCACATGCAATATCCAAGACCCACTGTCTAGGACCTATTCAGGCCACACCTATTCAGGCCATCTTCTCTGGATGGGAGTATCCTAGTGAGTGCTTTACAACCAGCTCTCTGGAGAAAACGGAGCTCTGAGTTAGGTGATTCCATGGCATAAACACACCCACCGTGCCTGATTTCACACTGCTAAGTCACTGGACATCGAGTTGGGAAGAGAGAAGCACCATCAGCTGCTACGATCTGGTAAGAGCAGGCTCCAGCACACCAGTCACAGGGGAACGACTCTGTCCCTGCAGGTCTGCCGTTCCCTGGCCCTTTGTGAGGACTCTTCTAATCCAAGCCCAAGAAGCTGCTTCTCAATGATCTGTCAGAGCAGCTGCCTCATCTGCTTTCCTGAGACTGTGACTGACTTTGGATAACATACTTGATTATGTCCCCTCTCCAAAGAAGATATCACAGACAATTCTATCTGTAGAAAAATAGAACTTCTCCAATTGTGGCTATAGGTCATCTCATGGTGTTGATGGTGAGGGCTGTGCTCCTGGAAGCTTCTAGAACACTCTTCAGCACCTCTGATTCTGTCACAGTTGCTATGAACACTTTCTCTGCAACTTTTACTTTTTCCAAGAAAGTGGTCTCAGGACATCCACTACCATCTATTAAGACCAATACTTCCAACAAGAACAAGAAAATATAAATAAAATAAGAATGTGCCTGAAGGTACTGGGAAGCTACTGAAGCAGCCAGGAGTTGAGGGCTGCAACCCTGGGGTGAGCTGCATGAAGATTTCCCCTGGCAATCGCCATGTTGGTAGGTAGCAAGGTGCCAAAAAGCCAGCCAGAAAACCGACCAGGACCAAAGAAAGAACATCAACTAAGCAGAGGTTTCTCCATCTCACAGAGCTGGGGAAACAAAAGCTGCAGTTTGGGCTAATCAAGGCAGACAGCTCCTAAGGAGCCAAGATCCCAGAGAGAAACACGAGGTGGTAAAATGAGTACCACGCTATGTGCAGGGTTTCCTGTTTCTTGTTCTTAAGCTGTTCAGGACAAGAGACCAAGAAACTGAGGCAAAAAGGAACTAGAAACCTGAGTAGCTGGAATATTAATTGGACATAAGATGGGGTGAAAGTTCTGAAACAGGATACAACATGGGGGAGATTTGAAAATATTATGCTGAGTGAAATGAGCATGCACATAAGGACAAATGCTGTAGGATTTCACGGACATGAAATATCTAGAAATAGAAGATTTGCAGAAGCAGAAAGTAAATTAGAGGCCACCGGGAGATGGGCAGGGGGATGAGAGCTGTTGCTCAGTGGGTATAGAGTGTTTGTACATTTTAAATAAATAAATAATTTAGAAGAAGGATATGTCCCTAAGACTACTGTGCTCAAAATTTATTGGAACAAATTATATTTTTTCTTCTGTATGGTTATGTTAGCAATTTGCTTTACAACAAGGATCATTTGTTTCTTTTTCAATGAAAATTTAAGCATTTTTCCCCATTAAAACGTAAAGAGCAATTCCTTTGTCCTGGGGAGACAACAATCGGAGATGAGAATGAGAGTGGCGTTTGGGAACTTTCCAGGCTTTGTGCTGTGACCCGGGAGGGTGGCAGCCCACGCCTGGGTCAGGGAGGGGGAGGAAGCATGGAAATGCAGTCTGACTGATGGAGGGGGTCTGTCCCATTCGGGCTGCCTGCTGTAAGATAGGGTGAATTATTTCTGTGTAAAGATCATATCATTCTGAGCCTTTATAATTTTTCATATACAATGCCCAAACTTTCAACTAAAAAATTACCACACATGAAAGAAACTTGAGCAATAGGAAAAATTAAATACTATAAATGGACCCATAGGTGATTTAGACATAGGACATAAAAAGGAAAAGATATGATGAGTCATATGAACAGCTGGGCTGAAGAAAGTAGTTTAAAAAAGGAAAAGGATGGAAAAAAACAGAAAAGAGACTAAGGGATATAGAGATCTTATTTTTTTAAGTAAAAATATGTCTAATTAGGGGCATAGAAAGGAAAGAAGGAGATAATGACTGATATTTTACCAAAACTGATAAATGACAGCAACCCACAAATGCAGGAAATTTTAAAAATCCAAGCAAGAGAAAAACCCACCTAAGCACATCACAGTAAAATTGCTTAATGCCAAGGACAAAGAAAAATCCTAAAAGCATCCAGAGGAGGAGAAAAAAGACATATTACTTTCAAAGGAACAACAATAAACTGTGGAAGCTGGAATTTTGTACCCAGGGAAAATGTCCTATGAGAGTAAAAATGAAATAAAGGTATATTTTCAGGTTCCACCAAAAAAGAGTATATGGAATTTGTCACCAGAATACCAAAAGCAAAGGAATTCTTAGGAAAATTCTTCTCCCAGAAGAAATATAATATCAGTAAAAAGAGAATCATGGAACAAGAAATGAAGAGACAGAGAAGAGATGAATATGTTGATAAACCAGAGTGATCCCTGACTGTAAATAGCAATAATAATTTCTTGTCTTGTTGAAAATATATGTAGAATAAAAACAAATGACAATAATAAAAAGTAGGAGAGGGTTAAATGGAGATAAAGGTATTATGTTCATAGCTCTAGGGCAATTCCTTTTTTAAAAAAGTAAGAGAAAATAAGAATGTGTAACTAACAAGCTCACAGACAGGATTTTGACTAATAAACATTATCTTAACTACTTAGAAGGCATAAAAGAAGAAAATTAATATAAACTGGGACAAAAAAATAGTAAATTTATAGATATAATTCTAAATCCATCAGTAATTACAAGAAGGCATAAAAGAAGAAAATTAATATAAACTGGGACAAATAAAAATAGTAAATTTATAGATATAATTCTAAATCCATCAGAAATTACATTGAAAGTGAATGGACTGATTAATGCAATTAAAGATAAAATTACCACACTAAATTATAACACACACATGCACATAAATTTAATCTGCTTACTGAAGACACACCTTAAATATAGGACACAGAAAAGTTGAAACTGAAAGAATGGAAAGGTGTCAAATTTCGAAAAATTATGGATTCCCTGCAATTTCTATTAAAAACTCAAGAGAATTTTTGTGGGAATTAAGGTGATAATTGTAAAATTTATGTGGAGACGGAAAGGGCTGACATATTATCAGATAACAAGACTGATTACAAAGCTGCGGGAAATAAGAGCATGTACTATTAGTGCAAAAATAGCCTAGTAGACCAATAGGACAGAATACGAAACAAGCCATCAAACATAGGATCACCTGATTTATGATAGAGGTACTCAGCAACGTAGTGAAAAAAGAGTTTTTCCCATGAATGTGGCCAGAATAATTGAATACCCATATTATAAAAAATATTGCAACCTCTATCTCAAAATATATTCAAAAAATCCATTTCAGATGAATTGTGGATGAAAACGGAAAGCAAAGCAAAAATTTTGAGGAAAAAAAAACATAAGAGAAGGCCTTCACACCTTGGTTAGGTAATGCTTTCTGAAACAGGACACATCGAGCATTGAGGATAAGGGGGAAATTGATAAATGAACCTACATTTAAATGAAGAACTTCTGTTTATCAAAAGATACCATGAATAGACAGTGAAAAGGCAAGCCATGTATTTAAAGAGAGAGGCACTTCACAAAAGAAGGCATCCAAACAGCAGGTGTCAAAGGCTCACTCTCATCACCCATCAGGAAAACGCAAATTAAAAACACAGTGAGGTAGTCTACAGTGCCACCAGAATGGCTCACATTAAAATGGCCAATACCACCAATGTTCATGAGGGTGTGAAACTATTACAACTTTCATAATCACAGGTAAAGTGCATCCTTCAGTGCAATTATTTTTGAAAACTTTTTAGCAGTAGCAACATAAAGTAGCTACATAAACAAATGCACGCGTATGACCCAGCAATCCAACAGAAAGGCACACATAAATTCACCAAAAAAGCATGCGCAAAAAATATTGTGGGGGCATTATTTGTAATAACCCAAGATGAAAACAAACCAAAAGTCTACCCACAGTAGAATGCTTAAATCATGGCCTGTTCATTCAATGAAATTGTCTACAGCAATGAAAATGAACTTCACACAGAGATGTAGATGAGTCTCAAAAAATCAATGTCAAATGAAAGAAGTCAGACCAAAAACAAAAACAAAGACAAAACCAAAAACAAAACTACTTCACTGGCTTTACACAGGCTTCACAAACAGGTGAGATTAATCAATGGCTATAGAGCGTGTAACGGTGGGTACGGTTGGATGGCGTTGCCTGGAAAGGGTGCACAGAGGAGCTTCCGGAGGGTCACGTTCTATGCATGTTTTGTCTGTTTACATGTGTGCTCACCTTATTCAAATGAATCGAGCTTACAGGCTGTGCACTTTTCTGCACAAAGTATGTTTAAAATATGTGGTCCTGGTAGCCAGGCCCTTTGAGATGTTTCCCCCACTGATGACGGTCATTGATTGAGAACTTGCTGTGTGCCAACCATTGAGCGTGGCATAGGTGCTTGCTTTATTCAAGTTTTCTCATTTCATCCTTTGAGGTGGGATTGCTGCTCTCCTTGTATAGATTTTATTGATGTGCAAACAGATGTTCAGAGAGGTTAAGTGACTTGCCCCTCGTCATAAAGCTAGAAAATGGCAGAACCTGACTTCAAATCCATACCGTTTAGATTCCAACACACTGCCTCCCGCGTGTCTCAGGATTCTTTGGGGATCCATTAAGAAGAGTGGGCTCCAGGCACCAATGCTGAGCTTTGCAGCCTACACACTCAGCTTGGCCCAGCCTCGCCCACAAGTTTGTGATCCTTGCTTGCTAAGATCCAGAACTGAGGAGGCGACCGTCTGCCAGGGCAATCCAGGGTAGAAAGAGTGCAGATTTTATTTAGGCTGAGAGTAGCTGGACCCCATTGAGTGAGCCACTCAATTACTCTGAGTCTTACTTTCTTCCTTTCTCAGAAAGGAATTTCTGCTTTTTCCAGGGGGAAGAAATGAGTTCATTCTCTTGGGGTAAGGTAGACATTCAATGCTAGCGAGTTCTTCTCTTTTCCCTCTGGGCCAGCTGTGCTACCTGACTTTCACCCCCATCCCCCATCTTCATCTCCATTCTCCACCCTTCTTCATCCAGCCTGCTCTGTCTGGGAGGTTGGTCAAGGGCTCTCTTGCCCTCTGCTGTGTGAATGGGCAGGAGATTCGAGGGATGGGGCAGTGAGGTCAGAGTAATCTTCCTCAGCTTGCTCTCGTGGGGTCATCAGAGGATGGCACAGTCCCTGGAGGCTCAAGTCTCAGCACCTACAGGCAGCCTCTCCCCCACATCCTCTGCCAGTAAGAAGACCTGCTTCTCCAGCTCTTTTTGTCTCAAGGTGGTAACAGCTTGCTGTTGCTTCTGGCCATCCTGTGTACATCTGTCTGGATAGTCCCTCTCCTCAAAGTCCTCAGGTTCAAAGTTGTCTCTCACCAGGCAGGGCCTTAATGACATAGCCGCCTGCTCTGTCATTTTCTCCTGAACGTGAGAAGTAACCTTCTACATGAGATGGTCCTGCTTGTTCTGATGGCAACTTGCTGAATGAGGAAGATTCACCCATTGTGGGTTTCAGGCAGACGGCTGAGGTGGAAGCTAAAAAACAGGCACAGACAGGGTAAATTTGAAATAATCTCATAATACCTACTCCTTGTCACTCCAAAAGTATGCATTTATTTTTCCCATAACACACAGGGATGTTGGGTCCTACTCTGAAGCAATGGGCCATCACCCCATGAAGCCCATGGGAGTCTGGGGTTTTACAGCAGTACATGGCCACAGACCTCACCCCTCAGACTCTATTCTGGGAGCCTCCTCAATGCTCCCAGCAGCTTTGGAGGCACTATCTCCCCAGCCTTCCAGCTCATTATGGGTACACCTGCAAGCCAGATGCAGACAGCACGCCGAACAGCTCACCATCAACCCATTCTTGTCCCGGTGAGTTAGGTTGCTGTTCATTTGTTTTCTGAGAACAGTCAGAATTATTATCTGAGCAGGTGTCAGGAACAGGGGTGAGAGTTGCTGGCATCGTCATTTCCCCAAGCGGGGTAGGGATGGGGTGCCTGGCACCCCAGCTCTAGGGATGGAAATGGCAGTGCTGTCCTCCTCAGCCCTGTGGGCAGCTCCGCCTCCTGCCCAAGCAGAAAGGAAGTGGTCCTTGGACGAATACAATGAGGCTGAGCAGTTGACCCTGAGAGGCAGGGGCACTGCAGGAGCACATGGTCGCAAGAGCTGCCGTTCCCAAGAGCCCACCTGCATTGTCACTGATCGTCTCGACAGCTCAGGACTGCTGTCCCCATCCTGCAGGTGAGGGTACAGAGATGGAGCAGATGATGTGCATCTGGTGAGTGGCAAAGAGCAGATTTTACCCCAGGAGCATCTGACCCCCTCTCTGTAACTACTGGATGAACACTAGGCCATGCTGCCTTCCCTGGAAGAAGAAAAAAGGAATCTGACCTCCGTGAAGCAAAGGCAAGAATCCTTTTGGGATACTTGTAGGTTCCACGCAAGGCTCAGGAGTCAGCAGATGGGAGCTTATGAAGTAGGAAACATTTTATTCGCAAAATTGTAGATTCCAGATAGCTCTGTGGAATAAGTCTCACACTTCAAATCCAAGATCATAGGGCTGGAAAGTACAGAGGGAAATTCAAAACCAGGTCTGATCAATTCTGTTGCCTCTCAGCATTTGTCCAGCATGAGGACGGAGATGTACAAAGACCAACCTAGCTCCTCTCCGTGCTTCTGTCCCTCCCAGCCTCCGAGGAGCCAGGCCTCGGTGCTAAGTGATGCGTCCCAGGCTTTGTTTGGACACTTGCACATGCGAAGTAATACCACGGGGCCCTGGTTGGGATTGGACTTCAGATCCCTTCTCCTCCAATTAAACAAGTCACAGAACTTCTATGAGACTCCTTTTCCTCCACAGAAAATGTGCACAAAGTGGGAGCAAATGAGACGATGCCGAGAAAGCTCTGGCATACAGTAAATATCCAATACCTTCCAGCTCTTGTTCTGGTTATTGACTATGGAATTCTCACAAAAGACAAGGAGGTAGATATGATGATCACCAATTTATGAACGAAGCAGTGACACACAAAGAAGGAAGTGTGTCCAAGATGTCACGACCAATACACGCCAGAAGGAGGACTCAAACGCACACCTGTCCGTTTTTGATGCCAGTCCCTTACCCTCGTCTTCACCGCCTGCCCAGCATGCTGGAACCTGGGCATCACCATCCTCCCGCTGCCCCTGCACCGTGAGGCCCCCACTGTGTCCTGCCAGTAGTACTTTCCCACCCCTGGATCAAAACCCAAGGCCCCTACCTGCAAGGCGTTTCCCACACCTCCTTCTGTTTACTCGTCTATGATTTTCCTCTTCAGGCCTTCTCTGGGTGGATAATGGAATGGCATTTGCCCTAACACTGTGGGGAAAAGGCGGAGACACGAGGCCTTGACTGACTCCCAGTTCTCAAGAGAAGTGACTCAGAACTTTGATTGGAGAATTTTAAGAACATATAGAAAGACATAGAGCCTGTTCCTAGAAAAAGGCACGCATGCGCAGGGCCCAGCGCTTCGCCAGCAATTTCAGGAGGTCCTCGGGTGCTTCTGGGGTCTATCCTGGGGCATAAGGGGAGGAATCCCTCCTCTTGGGAGAATCCTCAAGCTCCTCCGAGCACTCTTCACCCCTAGAGCGTCCCTTGGCCCGATAGGCAGGTTGCCTTCTGCAGAAGGAGGGGTGCTCTTGTGCCAGGCAAGGGCCAGCACCCCGTCTCCTGCATGAGGCTGGCAGCTCTGCACTAGCAGACTAGGACCCTGATGGGGTGGGACCCCCGCGGAGCCAGGTGGTTCCAGGCTTACTCACCTGCACTCCCTGAGGCCACTGGAGTGGCGAGCAGGCGTGGAGGCTGAGGAGCTGGTGGGCCGGGCTGGGCCTGGGGCAGAGAAGACTGGAAGGTCCAGGAGGCCAAGGCACAGCCGGGAGCTACCCGCCGAGGGGCAGCCAGCTGCACAACAGGAGCACGACCTTTGGATTCAGGTGGAAGAAGATGTGTGAATCCCAGCACTCTCCTTTATCAGCTTTGGGACCGTGCCGTTTTGAGACTCAGTTTCCCCATCTGTAACTTTTGGATGATAATTTCTACCTTGCACAGCTGATCTGAGCATGAGAGAGGATTTTTGTGTAAAGGCTAAAGCGCAGTCCCTGGAATGCAATGCCTGATCGATAGATGGCCGCCGAGATGGATGTGATTATGGGTGTTGATCAGAAACAGCTGGGATGCCGTGGAGACAGCTTGGGCCGCCTTTGCTCATTTCAGGGCTGCTGCTTGAAGATCAGGAGGAGTTCAGAGCCAGGGTTTGAGCGAAGAGGAGATTCCCTGTGTGCACGCCGGGCAGCCCTGCAGGAGAGAGGCCACACGTGCCGAGGGCGCGTACCCCACCTCGGCGGCTCATTGCAGGGCACCGCTCAACTGACCGTGGCCTTGATGACCGCCTCTTTCCTCTCCTCCTTCCAGATCTGATGACAGGACTCGACCTGCTTGCATCCGTGTGTGTTTTTAAACTCTGCCTGTCATGCCTGATGAGGTGTGTGTCTGCAGGGTCCTGTGTGTGTGCATACGTGCCTGTGTGTACTTATTTTGCATGTTGCTAAGTCTCAATGTGTTGGTGTTTCGATTCCATCAGTGCTGGGACACCTGGTTGCCCTGGCAACTCCAGGTTTGCACCTGCCGGGCAGTGTGCTCTCCAGTTGTGGCCACTCACCCTGAGCTGGCGGGCCTGGCTTGTGCACCCTCTTCCAGGTCCCAGTCATTGCAAATTCTGGCAGCTGTCGTTTTTCTGGCTGCAGAGAGAACTCCTCCTCTCTCTGGAGCTCAGTGCCCGGTGTTACATTCAGAGGGGAGAGAAAGGAAAGCTGGTGGGTGGGTCAGAAATCACTAACCGCTGTCCTTTCCTCCTTTGGAAGAGGTGACTACCAGTCCACCTTGCTTATCTGGAGTATGTGCGTCTCCAGTAAACTCTTCTGACTAAATGCTCCTGCAAGAGGAAAAAGCAATGGTTAAATTTATTGGCCCAGAAAAGTGTTCCCTATCTGGAATTTCCTGTTATGAAGTGTGAAAATAATAAGAAGCAAACATAATTTCATGTATTACAAGCAAGGAATGGTGTTAAAAGAATGTTTTAAATATAAAAAATATTATATCTAATCTGTGTAGGCTTAGGGACAGAAACTGTCTCTTTTACGGTGCCCAGGGCAAGGAAAGGTCAGTTAAAAATTGGATAGATTTTATCAAAGCTAGACGCACACAGCGAGGCGTTGGTTACAACGTAAATGTCGATTCACAGGCGTGCACTTATGAGAGTGAATGGTGATGCCATCAAGAAAGCTTACTGAATGGGGGGCAGAGGCACACGGTCAAGGAGCTCCTCGTCTTGGAAGGAGATACAGAGGCCCGAGGTATCCCTCCAGACAGCGTCCATCTCTGGCATTGTTAAATGAAAGGCCACAGGCCCTAGGAACCCAGCATCCCCACATGCCATTCTGGCCCTTTGGTCCAAGGGCCGCTACTTCCTGAAGATGTTCTTAATTTCCCTTCAGTGCTTGAAAAGTAAAAAGTGCTGCACCTTGACAAGATTTGGGGTCTTTAGCAACCATTTAAGAAAATGTAGCTTTCGGGGTCCCCGCTTCTGCTCCCCTCCGCGATTGCACAATCATGTGGCCTGTCAGGAAAGTCTGGAAATCCTGCTGGACACCCCACCCCCATCTGAGGAGCCCCCAACCCTGGAGGGGCCCTTCGTTGGAATAAAGGCAAAATAAGCAAGGGCAGACGGTGTCCCTAGAATTTGAGAACAAGCCTTCCTCAGAACCTTGTTTCACTCAAGACACATAAGGCTGGCTGAGACCTGGAAGCCAGAGGGGGACCCTCATTGTGAGGTGGTGGGTGGGGCTGGGGAGTGTGCATGAGCCGGTAGAGGGCTCAGGCTGGTGGTCCTGGGCCGACGGGGTGACCAAGCACACGGGACGGTCGTTGGCACAGCCCCTGAGAAGGTCAAGCATTGGGAAGCCCAGCCGTGGGCCTCAGAGAAGGGCAGTGCCTTAGCCGGAGGCCTAAGCCAGGGAAGCTGCTCACCTGAGGTCAGGGGGAATGAGGGGCGGGAGAAGAAACTAATCAGCCGACATTTAAGAGAGCGCTCCTTCCACCAGGCCGTGGGCACGCTTCTTTAGGCGTTATGGCCCAATTCTTTCCTAAGAATCTCCAAGAACTTACATTTCAGAGGAAACTTAAGTTGGCCAAAAACTAGGATTGCCTGCCGCTCGACTGCCCCCTGGTCAATGTTTTCGGGGTCTGGCTACACCCTGGGTGAGGAAGGCTTGCCCCACCCCAGGCATATCTGAGAGCCACCTGGACAGAAGCGCGACACCCATGCTCAATGGTGCAGCAAGCCTGGCCGAGCATCCAGCAGCCCTAACCCCAGACAATAAGAGGGTAGGGAGTGAAGTCACGTTTTATTATTAAACAACTTTAATCCAAATGCTGATTATTATTTGCAGTGTCTGAAGGCACAAAATATACCTAAAATGTATGGAATAGTCTAAACAGAGTTATAAATCCAAAGAGCAAAGCAGGGAAAAAAAGATACATTCTGAGCTGACACAGATATCCAAGTTGGGAAGATTTTTTTTTTTTTTCCTGGAGAACTTGCTTGAATACCAATCATTTCCCCTCACGCCAAGGGTAGTCAATTCAAAAAATAACATTAACAGGGTGAAAAACAACACCATGAAGTGGTAAGGTATTTTGTAAGCAGAACACTTTGTCCTCAAAGAAGACGCCCTCTTATTGTTACTCCCTCATGCACGCACGCACACGCCCATACGCACACCCTCCTTCTCTCTCCTCATCCCGACACCCACTCCAAGCAAAGCCGTCCAACAAGACATCCGCGGTGCATCCCAGAAAACAGATCTTCTTGGGGAAAAACAGCCTGGGATGTGAGATAAGGCAGTGAGACAAGAGTCTGATTAAAAAAATAGAGAGATATATATGAAGCATTGACCATCCAAGGCAGGGGCACCCAGAGTGCTGACGAGAAGGAAACGCAGCCGGCTCCTCCCCGGGATAACCGCAGCCCACCTAGACCTCCCCGCACGTGCGTGTGGGCTCCAGTGCCATGCACTCTGATTGAAGAGTGTCAAGCACTAATCCCAGGCCACCCTCGGCATCCGGAGATAAATAGCGTAATTACAAACACTCTCCTCCTCGGGGTGCTTTTACTGGCTGTTGGATGCAGTTCCGTGCTGCTTGCCTGCCACTGGGGACCTCAGGAGAGAAATCCATCCTGGACTAGTTAGCACCTGCAAAAATACATCTCCCCAGTGACCTGCGAGGCAATAGGGGAGTCATCGATGGGGCTCTTTGCTTCTCCATGGCCACTGCCCCACATGCCCAGCTCTCAGGGCCAGAGGAGGCCTGTGCTCCCCATCCTGGCAGGTGAGCAGGGAAGAATCACCTTTGTCATGACCTGCTTCAGGGAACTCCAACGACTCCGCTCCTAGCAGGTCTTGCTCTGGTTCTATAGTTTAATAGCCCCAGAAAGGGCCATGGAGGAGGCTGGGGCAACCAGGTGTCCTGTCCTTAAGAAATGGGTTTCCCACAGATTTGTCAGCCCGGGAAGAGGCTGGCAAGCCTCGGAGACTTTGCACCCAGCCAGGAGGGCCCCTGCTCTGGACCCGGAAGCTGCCTGAGTACTTCCCGTTTTGGGAAGTTGCTGAAGCAGGGAGGGGGCTGGGCAGGCTGCCTGCTGAGGCTTCCGTTACTCTCTGGGGCGTTACTCGTCTCCACATCATGCAAAGGGGAGCCAGCGCGTAGCTCCTAATTTCCATGGCTCCCTTCTGCCTGAATGGCCACAGCCAGGCCCTTTGATCTCTTCCGGCACCCCCCTCCCCCTAGGAGCATGGACCCTGCTTGCCTGGGGCATCCTCCCTCTTCCCCACAATAGCCTTTCACCTGAAACCACCATGCTCTTACGCTCCTTGAGTGGGAGAACACTCAACTCCCTCACCTGGGACCACAGGTCCCAAACTTGGGGGAACAGTTTCCCTAAACCTGGCCTCACTCTCCACCACCTCACCTGGCCAGGACAACCACACCTGGCATAACCCCACCCCCATGCCTTCTCACCAGGCTCAAGCCCACTTCTGTCCGGGTAGGCAACGAAGGGGGCAGCCTTATTTCTCCCACATTCTCCCACTTGTTCCAAATAGGAAATGAAGGTGCAAATCAAGCCCAAGAGGGTGACACGGGAGCACATCTGCAACAGCGTCCTCAGGGCTGGCCGCCTCTCGGGCCCAGGGCCCACGCACAATAGCGCTCAGCAAGCTGGGTGGCCAGCTGGTGCCGGATGCCCAGGACCATTCAGGTTTTAAAACTGAAAGTTCTGTGTCCAGGCAACCTCCTCAGGCCCAGGCAAATGGCAACCACTGACCACCCTAGAGCCCATTTGCCTGGAACAGCTCACCCTCTACCTACCTGCGGGCACAGGACCAGCAGAGGGACAATTGGCACAGAGCAAAAGATGGGCAGGAAGCCATGTGCCCAGAGCAAGCAGCCTTTGGGGCTCTCCCACAGGGCCTAGCTTGTCCTCTCCCGCAGCAAGGGGCTCCTTATCTGACCGCCATTCCTGTCCCCAGAAGGGCCCAGGAACAGGGGGCTTCTTTGGCACTTCAGAATGATCACAAGTAATTTGCCTTTTTATTCATATAGAACAAAATTTACAAAGTCATTCATACAGTTTTTGTGTTTTTTTTTTTGTTTTTTACTGACTTCGAAAATTGGGAATATTCAAAATACACTTTTACCCCACTCCATTCTGTCACTATTTACACGTATGTACAAGAAAAACGTAAGAGTCTCTGTGTGTGTCTGCATGTGTGTGTGGTCTCCGGTAATAAAAAGCTCTGCTGGTCGGGCGGGCGGGTGGGCGGGCAGCGGCGCGGTCAGATGGAGGTGCCGTGGGAGGTGTCCAAGGCCTCGGGAAGGACGCCGCCCGGCACGGGCTGGAAGGACATGGGGATGGGGGTCTTCACCGGGCTCTGGCGGAACAGCCCCCCATTGGGCGACCTGTGTTTGCACTGCATGGAGGGCATTGTGGCCGAGCTGCTCAGCGGCAGCGGCAGGTTGCTGCTGGGCCCCGAAGGCAGTGTCCGGCCGGTGCCGTGGCCACCCTGCTCCGGCAGAAACGTGCTGACCGAGAGCTGGGTGCTCTGGTACTCCCGCGTCGGCTCCAAGGCCTGGCTGGGGGCCAGGCCCCCCATTTCCAGGGCTGAGAGCTCGATCGACGCCGGGGAGATCTGCTTGTGAGCAATGTCTTCATCCATGAGGCTGTTCATCCGCCGGTGGACCTGCTCCAGGTTCACTTCTTTGTCCTGGGGGGAAGCACAGGAAGGTCCCGTCAAGCCCTAGCGTGAGCCCAAACTGGCTTCCTACAGACCCTGGGAGTCCCGTTCAGCCTGGTGGATGGTGGTCAGCACCCACTCCCATCACTCCCCTCCGTCATATGACCAACACTCAGTTATCCGTGGAACCGGTGGCCTGGGACATGGACCTCTACTTAGCAAAGACCCTGTCAACCGTGGCTGCATCATGCTTCCCCTCTGCACTCTGCTTAGGATTGCTGCCACATCTGGCAGCAACCCTTTGGAGATGATGCTTTGAAGAAATGACAGAGACAGAAGTAGAAAAACATAGAAGTCCTATGGGAAAGAAAGGGAATGGCCCTTCAGCTCCTACTATGGCCCACATATTTTGTCATTCAAATTTCACAACTCTCCAAAGACTCCATATGATGACCCCCTCATTATATAAAAAAGAAGCTTGGGTTCAAGAAGGATCATAACCCCAGTGAATGCTAGGGACACAGAATAGGGAATTAACTTCTGTCCAACCCTGAGGCCCATGTTCTCCCTGGTAAATATTTCTAGAGATGCCAGGTGAAGGGATGACCCTTTCTGGAAGATTAATGGAGCCCAGGTTCCTGGTTAGGGATGAGGGATGGGAGATGATGAGGAAAGGGACTTTTCAGGGGTCAGTGGAGTTTCCTGCAATTTGGGGGCTTGAGGCTGCCTAAATGGGTGAGCCTCACACCTGGTATCACAGGCAATTGTTTTGTTTTATTCATTTATTTGCTTAAGAAAGAAAATAAAACTGAAAAAAAAACACATTCCCTTCAAATAACTTGGTGATTTGCCTACTACATCAGAATAAATCAAGGAGGTCTAACTGCTTGAAAGCTCCTTGAGGACAAGACAATATAATCTCTTTTTTGGTCTACCTCCAGGGAGGTAGAGCACAAGACCATGTGCCCAGTAGAGCGTCCATTCCAGCTCCTTAATGAGATGTTAGAAGTTGAAGTCTTATTTATAGTCCACATCAGTGCCACTGTACCAGCAAAGCAATGCTCACCGCCTATGCTTCCTTGAGACTTGATAGTACAAGAGAAATACTGCATCAAAGCTCAGCTCAGACATACAGTTCCACAGGTGGTCTAATGTTGCCACCCATACACTTGGAGAGTGTAACCCATTCCTTGCCCACCTTGTAGGATCGCTAGAAATACTAAGAAAATTAATAGCCCTGAAAGTGCTTTCAAAAGCAAGGAGCCAGGAAAATCTAAGGACTTTTGTAGTGATGGCTTTGTGCCCCTATGATGTTGACAGATGGGTGAGATTTGCATCCAGGAGGCGGCTACTCTGAATGCCAGGCCAAAACAAACCCAACTTGCATGTGTCAACCACATGAATCCCCAGGAAGCCTCAACCTAGCATTTCTCAGATAAGAAAGCTGCTCTGCAATTTACTCCTTGTTCCTCACCCTCCCTGACACAGAGAAAGCAGAAACACTGCTTTCTCCAGAACTTTAGTGGGTTCATGATTGCCAAATAGAGCTTGGCCTCTCATGGGACACCTGCTGTCTTTCCCAGAACCTTTCCTAGAAAAAGAAAACCGATACCTCCCATAAGACAATGGAGAACTCGCTCCAGGCCAGGAGGAAATCTGAGAATAGGAGAGTCACCTGGTTTGAGGGTGGAGAAGACGATGTGGCCTGCTCCGGTGTCATGAGTGGATATGGCATCAGAATCTGTTGGCATATCCCTATGAGCATAACCAAGGTCCAGTGATCTGAGGCCCCAGGCAGGCTGAGCTCAGCTCACTGGTGCTGAGAGACCATCTCTGAGTTGGGGGGACTTCTGGATGGTAACTATCATGGGAGAAATTAGTGGAAGTAGTTGATCTCCACTTTGTCTAACTAAATATCATGCATGCAATACTTTTCACTGATTCCTTCAACAGTTTATAAAATATATAACAAACCAAATTCAAGTTCTCTTCTTGATGACCTTACAGCATGGTTGAACCTGCTCTGTGCAACCTTGATCCTTTGTGTGTTTTGTTTTGTTTTCATTTTGGCATGTGAAGCTGTTTTTAATAATATTTTTAATTTGTTATATTGGGCATTAGATGTTTGGGGGTCATTAAAAATCAATTCTCCAGTCCTCAAAAGACTATGATTTGATTTTGGGAACTACTTTTTCCCATGATTTGCTTTTGGAGAATTACTTCTCAGATAGTTTAACAAGTGCCCTGGTCACTTGTAGCTAAAAAGCAGGACCTTGACCCAAGATAAGCCATGGAAATGATCTTTGCTCATGCATGCTAAACAAGAAGGGAAAGATACTGAAAATGGTTGCTGTTTATCCATTGCAGAATTCATGCTTCACCAAATTTTCTGCTCCAAGGTCATTCTCCTAGCAACTGCCTCCTGCCCATCACCAAGCTTGACTCTCTGGCTTCTTATGGGTGCAACGAGCTCCTGATGAACTTTTGATCCAGTGCTTTCAATTTGCATTGACCAAAGTCAATGTCACAACTGTTTTGATAAATATTTGCACCCCAGGTTATTTTCATTTAAAAAAATATGAAGGTCACAAGACTGGCCTGGATGGTGAAATAGGTTCAGAGGGAATTTCAGATACTTCTAGGGATTGATAATATAACCTTCCCTTCCTTCCTGTCCCCTCCTTTGCCACCAAACTTGGATAAGGCTGGGAAGGCTAGGTGCCCTCGCTGGCAGAGCCTTTGGTTTCTGTCAAAGGAGAACTGATGAGCACGCGATCTAGGGTATTTGGGATAACTGGTCAGTTGCATAATCATGCCTCTCCCTCCTTTCTGTTTTCCTTTCAAGGCTTTAAGGACCCCTTTGGGCATGGAAAGAAATAAAGTTTAATTTCAACTGGGAAGTGACTGCCTTGGCTCCAGTTGTGTTCACTCTGGATTCTGATGGTTGGAAAAGCACGGCCTGGCCTTCTTTCTCCGCATCAACTGAATGCTGGGCCAGGATGGGTGTTCGGGAGGCACCATCAGTTTCTCTGGGATCTGGAGACAGAGAAGGGAGAAATTCCTAGCCAAGAAGGCCTCAGGGAGGCAGGGAGTTGAGAGTGGGGGAAGAGCCAAGAGCACCCTCGCTACCTAACACCAGGGAAAATAAGTAAGCGGATCTTTGGGCGAAGACCGACCAACCACATCTTCTGAAGAAAAATGTGAGCCTGGGGGTTTCTGAGATAGATGCCTTCACTAGTGAAATTTTGGGAGAAGAGGTGTGGGGAGAATAGTCAAAAAGGGGTAGGGCACAGGCACCCAGCTATCAGAATCAACACAGATGTAAGGAATTGATCAGCTACTATCCAAGCATAAAGACCGGGCCAGGACTTGGCTGTGGACAACATCTAATTGCCTGAAAGTCAGTATTTCTGGAGGAAAGAGCTTAAATTTCTACTTTCTGAATTCCATATTTCTTCTTCATGCCTGAAATTAAGGACAAATGAAACTGTTCCAAGGAAGACTGCAAAGCTGTGCAGTAGGGATCAACTTCAGTTGAGGTTGTTCATTAAATTTTTTTTTTTTAAAGGAGGTACAGGGAATGAACCCAGGACCTCGTACGTGGGAAGCAGGCACTCAACCACTGAACTACATCTGCTCTCCAATGAGAGTTGGGTTTTTTAATTTGTTTGTTTGTTTTCAGTAGATCCCAGGGATCAAACCTGGGACCTCGTACATGGCAAGCATGCACCCAACCACTTGAGCTACATCCGCTCTCCTGTTCATTAACTTCCTTGTCTCAGGATGCAGAGAAATGTCCATGCCAACTTAAAAAACTCTCCAGAGAGAACTTCCCACCAACAAGGGCCTGCAAGAATGCCATCATCCAGTTGGACCTCATTCTATTCAAATTCCATCATTGCCGGACAAGCCCAGGGAGAAGAGGGTGTCATCAAGAGATTCTTAAATTGGGTATTTTATTGGAAAAAAGAAAATGAGAAGAACTTAAGCAAATGCCTTCTTATATTCCCTGGAAAACAGATAATCATTTCTGCATCTCACTTGTGCTCTAAGGTGCCTGCTCCTGCCACTGTCTATCGGGGCCAGAGAGAGGAAGAGACCACCTCATTTGGAAACCCTGGAAGTATCGTCTTTTTGTAACACCTGGGGCCACCGATTTAGCCCATGCAAGGTCATGTCTGGCCACAGTCTCTGCATCTCTGGCCAAGAGAAGAGAAGGCAGGAGTAATCATCCTGCTCAAGGAAAGAGGCAGGAGTGATTTGAATAATTATCCATATTTCAGACAAAATGGTGCATTCTATTATGTTATGCAAATTCAAATAATGGGCTTTTTTATGTGAACTACATCAGTTTACATCCTCATTATTCCAAGGTTTCAGTGTTCAGCCAGGTAACGACAGCTGTGGAATGGGACTCGGAAACTTGCTTTTGCCTTCGTTAATTTACTGAACGGAACTGACCCAGTCAAACATCCCTGAATATGACATAAAATTCACCAACTGCATTTACTACGGACTCGGCCGAATTCCAGCTCTGCGTGCCTCACCCCGTGTTAAATATGATGACAGATGCACCGACAAAGGTTACTGGGGAGCCTCTCGGAGGCATTGTCTTGCAGAGAGATAAAGTTCTGCAATTAAGCCGCTGTTCACCAACACGGAAATAACACGGTATATTGGAATCCAGTAATTAACTAAATTCTCCTCTATGAACAGCGGGCTCCACGTGGGACTCATTAGGCCTGACTTTGTTCAGAGTCCAACGGCTCCCACTTCAAGTTGGGAGGAACTAAACCGGGAATGAGGGACTTCTTGCCCGGCTGGGACCCTCGCAGGAGATGTTCTCGCCCAGCGCTGAGCCCCACCAGTTGGCAAACAGGCCTGGCGGCTGGGAGAAGTGCCCACGAGCTTTTCTTAAGCACTGCCCCAAAGGGCCCGGCTCGGAATCGGAGGGTAACGCTTGGGGAAGACCAAAGCTGCGGAAGCTGAACTCAGCCGAGTGGGCTCCGGAGACGATGGGCAGTTTTCCAAGGTGCCGTGAGCAAGAGTTCCAACAAGCTCATCTTTTTGTAACACCTGGGGCCACCGATTTAGCCCATGCAAGGTCGTGTCTGGCCACAGTGAATGACCACCTCCCGTGCTTGGTGGTACAGGCAGGGATACAGAGGGGTACATCATGGCTAGCTGAAGAGCCTTGCTCGAGGGCTCACAATCCCACAGCACGTGGGGCTCACCTGCCCGGCTCCGAGACCTGTGCTGTGTTCCCCTCTGTCATGCTGCATGTTCCCAACTGCCCGGGAAGGACTGTGTAGACAGCAGGCATCAAAGCTCAGGGGGAGCTTGGAAAACTTGCAGTCATCCTGGGCCTGTTCCAGCTCTACCTAATAAGACTCTGGGGGAAGAGCCCAAGCATCCGCGTTTCTCAAAATCTCCAGGAGCAATCACCTCTGGTGCACGGCCAGAGCTGAAAGCCACTGCTCCAGCTGCACTGAGGACACAGCAATTTATCATTAGTAACGTTTCCTTCGTAGGAGCCCAGCCTGGTTCATTCATTCAACGAACGATTTCTAGCACCCACTAGCAGAGCAGCTAGCGCTCTTGGAAAGCATCCATCTTGGTCTTGGGTACATAGGACGTGCTCATACTTAGGGCTTCCACTGCTCCAGAGATGGGGCAGAGATGGGAATGCACCTGTGAACCTGAAGCTTGGGCAGGCAGGCAAACAATTAATGGCAATGCAGAATTACATGCAGTGTATGCACAAGGGAGGTGGCAGTGGTGGAGGGCAGGAGAGCTTTGAGAGAGGGAAGTAAATCTGAGCAGGTTTTGAGCTACACACTGGTTGATGATAAAGGTCCAGGGCCCATCTTCTGGAAGGCCCCAGGTGAAGGGGGGGAAACATGCCCTCCCTAACATCGCTCTCATGCCAAGACAGTTGAGCTCAGTGGTGTCACTCTCAGGCCAGGCTCAGTTTTGGGGAGAAGGGAAACTGGGGCTCAGAGAATGTAAGTGACTACCCAGGAGACAGGAGCCTGGCCCGGGAAGGAACTCTGGGTCCACACCTTCGTTCCCCAAACTCTCTGTGAAAGGGTAGGTAGGAAGCGTGCTCCTGCACACACCTGGAGGAAAGCCCTGGAGCCCAGGCTCTTCAACACAGCAGGGGTACGGGGGAGTCCCTGGAGAAGCTCCAGGGGAAGGCGCATTGCTCAATTCCCAGCTCTGCTTGGGCCACTTCTGAGTCTTGTTTCTCCAGGACAAATATCCCTTTCTCTGTTTTCCAGACGAGTCAGGGATGGCATTTGCCTGGCACGGGGAAGGTAGCCAGCATCTGGCTTGCCCTGCTCACATTCCCTACCTGCTCAGCACAAGGTCCTTGGAGTGAGGGGCCTCTTAGCTGCCCTTCACCAGGCATGGACCGTGGCCAGGAACTTCCTGAAGCCCTTTGCACCCCTCTTTTGTCAAACCATCAGGGCAACACCGCGAGGTAGGCGCAGATGAAGAGGGAAAGGGTGCACTGAAGAAAGCAACAGAAGCCAGAGGCAGGGAAGGGTGTGGAGCAGAGGGGGTGGCCCTGAGATGGAAGCTTCCGTGGAGAGTAGGAGTGGGAGTCATGCAGACAGATGCCGGCCCACTGGCCAGAAAAGAAGGGTCCGGCTCGAGTGGAAGCAGGACCAGGCAGGATGGGGTGTGGGGGAGGCGGACAAGGCCAAAAGCGACAAGAATTCCCAGCTCCCTGCCCTGTGCTGGATGAGCCATACCTCACTCCCCCGTCATCTCCCATTTGTGAAGTTCTCATTTTCATTTCATGAATATTTTATTCTCAGAGCAGTGGTTCCACATCCCCCATAAATCTAGCGGGTAGCCCTTCACTGCCTCCGCAGAGCTTGATGCACTCACCTGCACTGGGTAACTACAGAATTGTCTGGTTCCTTAGAAAAAATATGAACTCAAAGCCACATGAATATTAAGGGGTTGAATATGCATTGCTACAGCTCCTCAAGGAGGTGTCTCAACTCTGAAGATGCTCCAACACGAGCCATTTAACATGTCTCGGGCTCCACCCAAAGACAGGTCTCTGACTTAGAAATGTGGCCAAGGCCCCAAGTGAAACAGTCTGAGACTCACCAAACATGCTCCCCTGACTGCAAAGGCTGCCCCATAAAGCGTGGGCAGCCGGGAGAACAGGGTGAGCCTGGACTAAATGCCATCACTATTTTTAAAGATTGTAAAGATCTGCTGTTTAAAGACGTGCCTCTTAAAACTATAAAAC
>JAQZBX010033305.1:0-26119 GCA_029593785.1 Cabassous unicinctus | reverse complement strand
TTGTTGTTGTTGTTGTTGTTGTTTTTGCATTAATGCTCTTCTTTGACACTTGGTTCTTCCACTTATTCTAAATATTTAGAAGTGGTCATGTTTAATTGAAAAATTAAATGATAAAAAAACTATAGGAAAAAAGAAAAGAAAAAAGAGGAAAAGGAAGAAAGAAAAAAAAGCATAAAGAAAGAAAAGGAATGAGAAAAGAAGAAAGAAAGAGACAAGAAAAATAAGGAAAAAAGAAACAGGCCTCTTCTCAGGTCAGAGGTGTCTGGTTAGGATCCTCCTCTCTGGTCACCCCTGACTGCCTAATACCCCACTGCTTGCCAGTTCCCAGGAACCCAAATGAAGAGAGAAAAAAAAAAAGATAAAAAATGGGCCTCCTTCTCAGACATCTGACTAGGCCCACACTCACCAGATAGATCACCCAGCAGCCCACCTCTTCCCTGGTTCCTAGCTGGGATCCCCCTCTCCAGCTGCCCACTCTAATTACCTCCTCAGCCCCCTGCCTTCCACTATGCCCAGCAAGCTTGTCAGTCTTCCTGCAGCTTCTGGAGGAGTGCTGCCTGCCATCCTCTACTTTGCCATCTTGGTTCTCTATCATGGTATCTGCTTTAAGAAGCCTAGGAAACTAAAGCATTATTAATGATGAACCTTTCAAAGTGCTAACTTCAAATTTTAGAAAACAATGTGAATATGTCATCACTGCAATATTTTATTAGGCTTCTTTAATATATGTATTTTTTGCTATTTTTGTAGAAATAATCAATTATTATTGAATTAATAGTGAAATAAATGTAGACCACCCAAATGAGAACAAGCACAGGCAATTTACTGAGTGCTTGTTATAGTAAGGCATTTAGCCACAATCTCTTGCATTTGGCAGAAACTCAAAGGTAGTTGAGGGAGTGGGAAAGCTTTACAGTGCAAAAAAAAAGTAATGGCTTAGTTATGCTCTGGGATAAGGAGGGTAGGAAATTTGGAGGAGGGCTGATTAGAAGCAGAACATCTTTTGTAATTGGTTTGGGGTGCATATTTGGCTTACTCCAGTAAGTCCTGAGGTGGAAGCAGGGCCAAAAAATGGGAAATTTACAGTTGTATGTATGTTAAATCACAATTAAAATATGAGAGCAAAATAGTGAAGCTGACAGTCTTTGATGAAGTCCTCAATGATCTTGGTCAACTGCTTCAGAGGTTGTGGTTTGACTTTCAGGGTTGGTTGCTGAGGAGTTTGTGGGTAAGAGTTCTATTTTTGTACATTATCTGTCATTTGTCTATTTGTATGTTCAGACTCTCATTATGTATTTAATACATTACTCCTTATAAGAGCAGGGGCTGCTTATGGCAAATATTCTCAAAGGAGTACATGGTTTGGGTCAGATCAGTCACTCATCTTCATACATCTCAATCTTGAGTTACGATTTTACTCTACTTGCTTGTTTTACATTCTAAGAAATAATAGAATGGCAATATTATTTTTTTAGCTGTTTGATTTATAGAGTTCTTTGATATTCCATATTAAGGTTTTCTCTCCAAGACCACAGATTGCCAATAGAATGCTTATTCTCCAAATTTGAGTTATTTGAAAAGAGACAGTATATAACTATGTAGAGAAAATACAACTGCATGGACTAAGAGACACTGAAAATCCATTTATCAACAGTTTTTACATTTTAAGGAGCATTTTACAGACCAGGAATATCAGGAACATAGATTGTATGTGATTTGCTTAAAGCCATACTTTGTAATTTAAAATTTTAATTACTCAAAGTCTTTAACAATGTGCCATTCTATCTTTCACTCTAGTTATAGAGTAGATAAGTACAAGAAGAAGAATAGATACAGAAAATCCTTGAGGATTATTCATGCAAACTTATTTTAGCTAAAATATCACTGGTTTATAAAAAGTTTTATATTCTCTAAAGCAATGACATTTTAACAGATTAGATGCTATTAGCTTAACCAACATATTGAATGATGTAGGAAATTGAAACTTTGTGAAATCAAGGATGGCTTCTCTTTTATTCACTATTATTGTCTTACCACCTTGAATAGTAAGAAGTACATTACAGATGCTCAATGAATGAGTAATTGAAAGCCACTGTTTTATTCACATTCAATGACCTCCCCTCTGCACATCACATGAGTGAACACACATACACACACACATAATCTATTGTACTGATTTTCAGGGCTATTATAATCTATTGGAAAAATCAGATTTTGAAAAGAGGAAGCACATTACTTCTAGGTGGAAAAAATTCTTTTGATATTTTTGGAAAATTTTAATAATCTTGCCTTAGAGTTCTTTTCTGTGTTTGATTTTCACTGATTATCTGGTTTCTTTCCTAACTAGAAGGTAAAACCTTTATGTGTTTGCTTTATTATTTCTGTATCAGAGATCTTTTTTTTTTCATTCTCTCTTACATTCAATAACATATTTGGCAATCTATCATGAGTCATCCCCTATATTAGGTAATACAAATAAAAAGAATTGCCACAATCTTTTACATCACAGACTTCACAGTATTAATGTTAAAGAAAAGCATAAAACAGTATGGGAATCAACACATTTAACTTCCACATTCTTGGGTAACATCACAAAGGATTTTGATTTTTCCCATTTCCCTTTTACAATTTTATTTAAAACATAATTAAAAAACAAACAAAGAAGCAAGCTTTTCATATGCACACAGAACTCCACACTCTTTAACATACACTTTGAGTAGTTTCTGCCCTAATCTAAGCACTCAATCTGATGGTTTTTATTTTTGTCTATTTATTGGCATTGTAAACATGAAATAATAAAAGTATACTCAACATTTAAATAATTTGCTTTTAAAAAGATTACAAGTGACCCAGTCAGATAATTATATTCTGAGGTAAATCGTGCAAAGTAAAAATCAGGTGTCTCTCATAATATCTGAACAAAATTATTTCTCAATTACTGTGGTGGTTTTAACATATTTGGTGCTCTTTCCTCTAGTAGATGGGGTTAATTCCTCTCTATTGGACTTAGTAAATACCTTCTAATGAACAGATACATAAAAGGAAATATTATAATTTGACTGTAGAGAAACCTGGAAGATACCAACGTAACCAAGTGATCAGGCTAACATCACCAGAATTAAGTCATGTAAATATATCTACCCCCGATAGGATGCAATGAGAAGGACACTTAACCTCTGTGGTATTCTTCTCCAAAACTCATAATCTCAGTCTTAATAATGTGAAAATATCAAAGAAACTCAAATTCAAGAACATCCTATGAAAATATCTGACCAGTACCCTTTAAAATTTCAAGGTCATGAAAAACTAAGAAAGACTCAGAAACTGTCACATATTTGAGGAGCCTAAAGAGACATAACAACTAAATGCAATGTGATATCTTAAATTAGATCCTGTGACAGAAAAATACCTTAGTTTAAAAATTGATGAAATATGGATAAAGTCTGCAGTTTAGTTACTCCTATTGTACCAGATTTCTTGGATTTGGCAGACATGCCATGGTTTTGTAAGATATTAATATTGTGTGAGGACACTTGCCTTGTCAGGTGTCCAGAATTGTTATAAATCTAGAGTTATTGAGATTTGGATATTGATACAGGGAAACATAAATAGACAAAAGGTACAGAAGATACCCAAGAAAGAGATCCGTATTTATGGACATATTAATATATTGCAGATGTGGCATTAAGGCTAAGTTGAATTGGTAATAGAAAATTTATTATCCATATAGAGAAATTGTGGCAGTTTGAGATTATTTATGAATCCCAAAAGAGAAAGATTATGTTTATAAACTAATCTATTGTGGGGGTTGTGATACCCTTTGATTATATTGGATTCAGTTGAGGAGCCCTTGATTAAATTACCTATTAAAATAAGGATTTTGATTTGACCATGTCAGTAAGGCATGACTCAGGTTGGGTCCCCACCACCTTGGTGGGTCTATATAAAGGGACATTCACTCAAGAGGACACACAAGAAAAGGAGAGGACTTTGCCTTGCGACAGAAAGGAGAAGGCTCAAACAGCTAAGGCCACAGAGAGAGATGGACCATTTGCCTGATAGTTTGCAGCTGAAGATAACAGAGCAGCTGAGCAGCTAAGAAAGCCAAGAAAGAAACAAGCCCTAACCAGGAAAAGAGTGGACTGGAAACCCAGAGGGAAAGGAGACACCAAGCAGAGATCAGCGACCATCTTGCTTCAACATGAGGCAACTGACTTTGGTGAGAGAGCAACCTTGAGTTGGACTCTTTAGGGCTTTGTAACTGTAAGCTTTTACCCTAAATAAATACCCTTTATAAAAGCCAACAGATTTCTGGTACTTTGTATTGGCACCCCTTAGGCAGACTAATACAGAAAGTATAATTGATTCTTAACACTCATCATGGACAAAAAACAATTTCAGACACATAAAAGATATTCAAAAAAGCAAATCTTTATAAAATTTAGAAAAACATATAGAAGCATATTTTTGTGACCTTGAATAAGGAAGATTATTTTTTAATCAAGACATAAAAGCACCAAATTTATAGAAAAAAATGTTTTTCAATTCAACCATATTAAATTTAAGAATTAATTGATAAAATGATACAAGAAATGAAATGAATACACAAGGCACAGTGTGAAAACACTTACTAGACACGTAAACAAGAAAGGACTGATATTCAGAATATGTAAAGAAACTTGCAAATTGATAAAAACAGGAAAATAACCCAATAAAAAATGAGCAAATTACATAAAACAGTACTTCACAGGAAAGGAATAATTAATGAATTAAACATATGAAAACATGCTCAAACTTATTAGTAATCAGGAAAATGAAAACTAAAATCACAATGAGATGCTATTTTATATCCACTTCATTAAAACAACCAGCAATCTCATTTTGGTAAGGATTTTTAGCAAGCAGGACACTTAGCTCAACTGGTGTGAAGGGGAATTTTTGCACACACCTAGGAAAACATCCAGGCACCATCTCGTAGTGTTGAACATTTCCATACTCTTCAACCCATAAATACCACTTCCAGATGTTCATGGCACCCGCAGATAGTAAAAAGCTGTTTACAGCAGCAAAGTTCAAAATAAGAACAGGATAAAATCGAGCAGGGAATGGTAATATATTTTAGCTGCAACATAAGTATAGTGACTACTAGAAACTAAAGTGCAAGGGAAATAAAGAAATCTCATATAAAATACTTTTAACCTGATACTTGTACAGGTGAGGAGAGACCATGCTAGGCTATGATAATTAATACAACTTGAAATAACAATCATTTAACAACAACAACAAAAGATTTATTTCTCCTTACACAGGAGAGTCAAGTGATCCCTTAGAGAAGCAATCCTCCCTGTGGTGACTCAGAAAATTTCAAAACTTGTGTTTTCACCCCTCAATATATAGTCTCCATTATTGCCTCAGAATGGGCAAATGTTGTAGAGTGGCTGTTGCTCGGCAGTTGAGCACTGGTTTCCCGCACACAGGGTCCCAGGTTCAATCCCCAGCCTGGAATCTAAAAAAAAGCAAATGCACACGTGTAATTTGCAACCTAGTCTTCTAAGCTTTGGTCTGGATGGGATACCTTTCCTTCCTTGCAGCAATTGGTCAGAAACAGTCACAGGGTTTTCACTAATTGTGAGGGGGACAAGTTAATATGGGTGAACAATTGGCTATTTGGTAAACAGTAAATGGATCTATCACAATACAATTTTAACAAGATCATAAATTATAATAATATATTGCTCAGGTAAATAGAAATATGTGGTAAAGTTATAAAATGGAGAGAGAGAGAGTAAATAATAAGCATTGTGACGACAGCACAGAAAGAGACAGGCAGATATCAGGGAGAAGATAGGGAGTCGCAGTAACGTTTTACATTTGAATTTGTGTTATTGGATCAGGATATTAATTTTATTATAGATAATTAGAAGACAACTCACAATTAAGTTTCATATTTTTATGTATAGAAGTGTTTGATAATAAGTAAAAGAAAGCCTTAATATAGATAATTTTCTTTTCTTTTTCAAGATGATCTTTTGTTAATTAAAGGAGGCACTAATGGCCAAGGGCAGGCATGAAATGACTCTAGTGAAAGCCTATAAATTTCTTGGGTTGTAAATTTTTAAAATCTTTTTCATACTGTATCTTTCCTTTCTTCTTTTGACTTATTAAACATATTAAGTAGCATAAAATTAAACTTTATATTACCCCTAAGTAATGGCAAATCAGTTCTAAGATTGATTTAGATAATCCACAAAAGTCAAAATTTGAAATATTTTATTCATGTCCTAAAAATTAGTTGGACTAAAGCTACATACATAAAAGTGTCCAGGAATTTAAAGCTGCAGCCAAATCAAGCCTTGGGGAGAATCAAAAGAAAATTGCATTTTCAGAGGTTTCCCCATCTAAACCTTCATTTCAAAGCCCCAAAGCATAAAACCTGGCCTCATGACTTAGCAATAACTTCCTTCTATGCAATTCACTTCCTTTTTTCTTATCCCATAAGCTATTTACAGATAATACTTTGGTGAAGTCAATCTGTGGTGACATTCTGCTCTCGGGTAAGACAAGTGTTAGCCCACCATGGTATACTAAAGTCAGACTTTGCATAGCCAATATGATCTTTCAGAATTTTTCCTGAGGTTTTGAGACTCTTTGGGACCTGACTTGCATAATACATAGTCTGCAAAATGGAAGGAGTGATAGGAATATACTTCATACTAGAACTCTTTTCAGAAAGAAAACCATAAGCTATGAATGGAGAGAAGCTTTCTGCAGGGTTTCATCTCCCAGAAGAGTTTTCTTAGTCTCTGACACTCATCCCCTTGGACCCAAGTGACACTACCTATATGTAGTATAGAAATACCTAGTTCAGGAAAAACAAATGATGTGCCCCTGAGAGGATGATATTCTCTGTTTGTGGACTAGAGGAATCTGTGGACTTCTGAATAGCTCCTAGGAGATTCCTGAAATCCTCAGTGTGTGTTCTTCATGGTATATGAGAAACCATTGGAACACTTCTGTCACAGAAAACATGTAAGAATTTACTTCAAGAAGAAAAAAAATCAAATATTATTGGCAAATTAATTTTAGGAAAGGTATAAAAACAAAATAATTACTTTTATCACTGCCCCTTTAATTAAGATGCATAAACCTGCATTGCATATTCAAGTTCAAATAAGCATATATCATAAATGTAGCTCTTTCTGGTATTAACAAACAAGTGACTATTGCAGATCTTTTGTATAAAAATATAATGGTTTAAAAAATTTACCAAGAAAAAATATGGAACAGTAAATACTCTCTTTTCTTATGATTGGGAAAGATGCTTCATAGTTTCTAATACCAAGAAATATTCAGTTCTTCACAACGAATAGAAAAACTTGTGGTTTTAAACAATGCATATTTTTCTTAGTGTATTGCCTTAGTTTTATTTATTAGTGGTTTGCCTAGGATATTTAAAACTTCTGTAGCTACCGGAACATTAATCAACACTTCTTTAAAAGAATATGACCTAGTAAAAAAAAAAAAAAACATCAAGCAATTTGTAAGTAAAACAAGAATCGATGCCAGGAAAGAAGAATCAATCTGGGATAAGAAATTCAATGCCACCATTAAGTTTTATAGTTTTAATGTTATTATATTGTTCTTAATTCATAAGAATGGATAAAATGGACTGAAGCTTTATTTAGTTTTAATATGAAAATACAGAAAGTAAATAATTAAATTTTGAGGCAATGTAGGTATAGTTTTTTGTACGTAGTAATAAGAATTGTATGGAATAATTTCACTTTTATTACAAAATACTTCTGTTTATACTTTGGCAAACTAACATTTATTGTTTATCATTTCTTTTAAACTTTCAATTCAATTATCCACAAATTGTCTTTAATATTAAGAATAAAGTCTGTTTATACTAGGTGTAAGTTTGTATGAGTTCAACTGAAAATTTAATATGAAGAAAGAAGTAATTTCTTATTTTTATATCCATGAGTACTTACTTTTGACTTGCAGTTACAGGCAATAAATCTAATCACACATGATTTAATGCTTAGTTGTAAGTCAATCTAAACACTTTTGAGTAAATTATCGCATTTCCAAGAGACCTTACTGAGTTCTAACATTGGCAGCCACTACATTTTCATGTGTCTATCTACACCATCACACATTTACATACAAAGCCACAGGAACATCCACATAATTCTGAAACTATATTCTTCCCAAATTACAAGACAAGAGGCTGACTACTTTCTGGTCATATGACAAATGCATCTGGGAAGACTGATTCTCTGTTAATTACAGATTTCATTATTGACTTGGGACTATACATGGTGTTAGCTGAAATTTTCACATAAGGCATTTTGGACTATTTTGGACAAATATATCATTATGGTTCATGAATAACATTATTAGACTACATGCTTGCTATCAATTTTATAGCTTATTTTTGCTTTAAATCATAATCAAAATAATTAATAGTATATAATTTTATTAGTGGCATATCACATATCATTTTAGCTTCTGATTTTGGTCAACATAATGATATTGATCTAAAGCTGTACAGTGTCCCACTTAATGATACTTCCCTAAAACAGGAGTCTGCAAACTTTTGCACAAAATGTCAGTAATTATGTATTTTAGGTTTTGAGAACCACGTGCTATCTCTGTAGCAACTATTTAACTTTGCCAGTATAGCCTGAAAACAACTGTAGACAATATGTAAATGATAAGCTCGTCTATGTTCCAATAAACATTTATTTATAAATATGGACAGCAAGCCAGATTTGACCTGCAGGACATAGTTTCCCAAACTGTGCATTAAAATATAAGTTTTAAAAAGATAAAATACTTAGCCTTTTGCTCAGCATTTTAAAAATTTCTTTAAAGCAAAGATATGCGTATAATTATTCCTAGATCTCCCTGCCTCACATTTTAAAACCTTTTTTCCATTGTGTTAAAATTCATATAACATAAAATTAACCATTTTAAAGTGTGCAATTCAGTGGCATGTTGTACATGCACAATGTTGTACAACATCACCTCTGCCTAGTTCTAAAACATTTTCACCACACCAAAATGAAACCCCATACCCATTGAGCTGTCATTCCAAGCATGGATTTGCTTATTCTGGATATTTCATATACACTTTCTCATACCATATGTGATCATTTGTTTACAGCTTCTTTCAATTAGTGTATTTTGGAGGTTCATACATATTGTGGCATGTATCAGTATTTCGTTATGTTTTTATATTCAAACTTTATTCCTTTTTTATATTCAGTTCTTCATTACCTTTTGTGGCTTAGTAATATTCATACACACACACCACATTTTGTTTATCCATTTATCTGTTGATGGACTTTGGGGTTGTTTCCACATTTTGAACTTCGCTAATGTTGCTATGAATGTTCGTGCACAATTACTTGTTTGAGATCCTGTTGTTAATTCTTTAGAAAGTCTCTGTTGCATTTTGAAAATCCTTTACGAATCTCAAAAAGAGAAAGATTATGTTTCCGAACTAATCTATTTCTGTGGGTGTGGGACCCTTTCTATTGTATATGTCAGTCATGCATGGTGAGACAGGTTGATTCTCCACCCTCTCGCTGGGTCTGATATAAATGGAGACACACACAGAAAAAGAGAGCTTTGCCATACCTGATCCGGCTGTGTGAGAGAGAGGACTGCAGGAAAACAGAGAAGCCCAGGGGAAGGCGGAGACCTTAGCAAAGATTGGAAGCCATCTTTATTTGCCACATGGCCAGACAACAGGGTCAATAGTAGCTGATTTTGGAGAGAAAGCATGTTTTATAGTGCATAGATTTAGACTTTCTGTGGCTCAGAAATAAATAAATTTATAAATAAGCTCCAAAGAAATCCCCTTTATAAAAGCCAACCCATTTCTGGTACGTTGCATCAGCAGCCTTTTGGCAAACTAAAATAGAGATTGGTACTGAGAGAGTGGGATCATGTTGCTTTCAATTACCAAAAATGTTGGGATGGTTTTATGAATGGGTAAGGGATATTTATTGGAAGAATTGTGAGATGCTTGATAGAAAAAGCCTAGAGTGCTTTGAAGAGACTGTTGGTAAATATATGGATGCTAAAGACAGTTCTGATAAGTCTTTAGACAGAAATGATGGCTAGGAAAAAAGCAATCCTTAATTTAAAGTGGAAGAGAACTTGGCAAAATTGACTCTTGATGTTAGATGGAAGGCAGAATTTAAAAATGATGAGCTTGGACATTTAGCTAGGATGATTTCCAAATTAAATGTGTGAAATGCAGCCAGGCTTCTCCCTGCAGCTTATAGCAAAATGTAAGAGTAAAGAGATACGCTGAGAAATAAACTGCTGGGCAAAAAGACACCGGAAATAGGTGGCTTGGGAAATTCTGAGCTTCCACAAAACAATCCCCAAGAAAATAGTGGCCATGTGAGGACTTAACTAAACTTGGAAATTGTAAGGCAGGATAGGAAAATGTAATTATTCAGGAAGGACTCATGGAAAGTCTTACTGTCTGATGGTTTGGATCCCTGTTTCCTGCATGCTAAACCAACATGCTTTGTGTGAGATCTGTATAAACTGTCAGCCTGGACTAAAAGGGACAAGAAAGGGAGAAATTGAAGAAGAAACCTCTTTAGGAAGAAAACCATGGAAGCTAAGATCTAGACTTTGGACATCTTCTCAGGCTAGGAAAGGGACCCCACCCAAGTGTGCAGAAGGGGTGAATTTTCCCTGGCATTTGAAGAGGCTGAGTCTTCTAGCCCATTATTCAGGGAGCGTTTGGCTGCCCCAGGCTACAGAAATGGTAAAGTATGAACACCAGAGAATGGGGAAAGTGTGACCATCACCCCAATGTTCTTGGAAAGTGAGGGTCTAGAATTCTGCTACCACCCAGATGTTTGATAAGGGTAGAACTGGGAAAATGGCCATGGAGCAAGCCTGTAGAAGGGGTGGGCCCTCATGAGACCTCAAGGAGAAGAGATTATCATTCTATGTATGACTTTCAGACTGTGAAATATAATGGAGTAAGCCCTGTAGGTTTTTGGAATTGTCTGGGGCATGATGTATATTTTCCTTCCAGTTTTTCCTTATGGTAATGCATATGTTTATCCTATGTCTGTCCCTCCTTTGTATATTGGAATCACATAACTGTTTTTAGTTTCACAGGTCTACAGCCAGAAGGGACTTTTAATCCAAGACAAACCACACACCTATAACTGATTTCATTTGATTTTGTACTTAACATTGCTACTGAAATGATTTAAGGCTTTTGAAATATAGTGATGTAAAGAATATATTTTGCAAATGGAAGGAACATGTCCTTCTGGGATTCAGAGAGTGGAGTGTGGCATTTTGAAATTCTTTTATGAATCCCAAAAAGGGAAAGATTATGTTTCTGAACTAATCCATTCTTGTGGGTGTGAGACCCTTTCAATTGGATTATGACAGTCATGCATAACTCAGGTTGAGTCTCTGTCCTTTTGCTGGGTCAGATATGAATGGAGAAATAGACAGGAAAAGAGAACTTTGCCATATTTGATCTTGCCATGTGAGACAGAGGATTGCAGGAAAACAGAGAAGACCAGGGGAAGGCAGAAACCTTAGTAGAGCTAAGTGGCCATCTTGATTTGCCATGTGGTTGGACAACAGAGCAACAGTAGTTGACTTTGATGAGAAAGCACCTTTTATCATGCCTTGATTTAGACTTCCCATGGCTCAGAGCTGTAAGATTTTACCCCAAGTAAATCCCCTTTATAAAATCCAACCCATTTCTGGTATTTTGCATTGGCAGCCCTTTGGCACACTAAAACAATCTCTAACTTACAAATTAAAGAAGAGAAAAAAAAAAAAAAAAAACAGAAAGAAAATTCTTGGATGTAACAAAGCCAATTCTGAAAGAAGAAAATAAAAAAGAATGTTATCAAAAATATAAATGATAAGAGAGTATTTTATACTCATTAAGCATGACAAGGATGTTATAACATTTAAAAATCCAGAGAATGCAAAAATTTCTCAAATTTGAAAAAGAAATACCAAACTATAAGATTCAATTGAACTTTTGTACAGGATATTAATAGAGGGAAGAATAATAAAACTATGGAGAGTATATCAAAAATGAAAGGACATGGAAAATGAGAAATAGTGTCTAAGTAAACCTGAGGACCCATCCAGAAATTCCAACATACGGAAACCAAGAGTTCTACAAATAAACCTGAAAAGGTGGCAAGAAGGAAATTTCAATGAAAATTTAAAAAAAAATTCTCAAAAATAAGAGAAATGGATTTCTAAGGTAAAACATTCAATGAATGGTATACTGCATGAAAATTGACCCAACAAAGGCAGACTACCTTTTGCAGGGAGAGTTACAATTCTAAATGAGGTGACTGGGGAAACAAAGGCCTGCAATGGCATGTACACAGCCCTCCCATTCTCTTATCATTCCACAAAGCAGGGAGGCCAGGATATGACTGGATTGTAAGGGACACTATTTCCTTGCTTTTTTTTTTCTTTAACTCTTAAAATGAAACACACACACACACATATATATATATATATATATATTTGCAAATGTAGAAACTCTGTTGACATAGAGAAAATCCTACAAGTTTCCAGAGTAAATAAGCCATATTGAAATAACAAAAGTTCAAGGATTAGGATTGCTCTGAACTTTTCAATGGCAACACTGAAATCTAGAATTCAATTCAATAATGGCTTTACTATAATTACATTACTTCTCATCCCTTAGTGCATACCCAATTAAACCATCTGGCAAGTTTCCATATATAATAAAGTTATTTTCCAGATGTACAAGGTCTGACAACTTGCAATCACCCAAAATGATGTTGTAAATCATGTGAGTCAGGGCTTAGAGATTCCACCACAGGAGGAAAAAAATCTCCAGAATTATGGAGTTATGTTTTTTTTTAAAAAATAATTTGATTAAAAATCTAAAATAAATTAATAATAAAGGAAATTAATGAGAATGGGAAGGTAATTAGGGAGCTAATGATAAAGAGACTTTCATTTTGAATGTGTGGATTTTTATTCTGGGGGTGTGGAGCAAATCCAAGTAGCTTTTCAAGTATGACAGTGAGGTAATCATTCTCAAATTGTCACCAATGATAACCACACACACTCCCCAAAATATTTAATCATTTGGCCTCTTTAGTATGTAAATCTTCTTTCAATACAGTATGAGGGTCATCTAATTTTCATGCATCCTGTTGCTGATATATAGCTGTGTATTTGTTTATGGTCACATTTCACAAAAAGGGAGTAGAAAATTTGGTGCATATAAAATTGATGAAAATATGATTAGGTAGACCAGCAGTTTTCAAAGTTTTTTTGATTTCTGGAGCCAGTCACATTCTTAAAAGTTATTGAGTACCCTAAGAAGCTTTTGTTTAGGTGGCTATGCTTATCAATATTTATTATTTTAGAAACTGAATCAGAGAAGCAGACATTTTTAGAATATTTATTTAATAATTCATTTCAATAACAATAATATATTAATTACATCTTTATATACATATTTTATGAAAAATTATTTTTAACAAAATGTAAAGATTTATTAAAAAGGGTGGCATTATATATATTTTTTTCTTTCCTTAATATCTGGCTTAATGAAAGGCAGGTGGATTCCTATATCTGTTTCTGCATTGAAGCTGTTTGAATATGTAATTTGGGTTGCCACATATGAAGAATATTCTACCTTCCACAGATATATTTGGGAAAGGGAGGGGTATTTTAAAAGCTTTTTCAGTTAACTATGTATAGCCTTCTTTGATATTACACCAATACTTGGCAAGAGGCAGTTTATTAAAGGTTAATTATGATAAGGAATCTAAAAGCACTTACATGAACTTTTGTACTTTTCAAAAATAAATTTCATGGGGCTATCATGTACTTTGAAAATATCTTTTATCTATGCATGTCTTTGCATTATCTGTATTTTTCATTTGGAAAATATTTGTTTATTGCATTATGCAGATTTTCCAAATTTTGACACATTTTTTTACACATATTTAAAATCATATTTGTTAATTTATCTGCTTATGTATCAGAAAAAGCCTGTAAGTGTTGGGAAGCTGTCAAGCTCCCAGTGACAGACACAAGTTTTCCAAAGTCCCAATTTTCTCTTGAGAGCTTGAATTTCAATATCAGCAACAAATATCATCAGCTGATTTATTTGAAGTGATAGGCTCATTTCATACATATTTGAGAAAAATCTGCCAAATACCAAACGTGAACAATCATAGTTTTGTTTCTTGTTAGTCATTCTTTCAAGTAAAAATGGTGGTTTCTTGAATAAAATTGGTCTCATAGAGCCTGCAAATCAAACAATTTTTTTGTTCCTTGAGATAATTGTTGCATTTGAGTAGACAGCTTAAGTGCATAATGCAAATATTCGCATTTCTTCATGCAAAATATTGACAATTGGGGACAAATTGAAGGGGATATGTAGTCTTAAAATCTTTACTACCTAAGACTTCTTTAAAGAAACACTTAAATATTTTTATGTGCATAGTTAATTTTTACAGGTATTGCATTTAAAAGTTATATATTAACTCTATAAAAACTCTGATTTAATATTTATTACATATATTTATCAGTTTTCTGCATAATCTTTGAGGAAAAATGTATTATAGCCTATTCCAAGAAGTCATGCTTAAAATTGCTTATTTAAACTCTAATGCAGGTGAATGTTTTTTTTTTTATTTTAATTTTTTTAATTTTATTAAAGTATATTACTCATATATGAACATACATAAACAATAAGTGTATAGCAATAGTTATGAATTTACAAAACAAACATACATAACATCATACAAGGCTCTCATACCTCACCCTACCACTAATACCTTCCATTGTTAAAAAAATTCGAGTAATGATTAAAGAGCATCCTCAAAATATTACTACTAACCAAGGTATTTCCCCCCAATCCACCCTATTATTAATATTATTTTTATATCATTTATACATGAACATACATAAGCAAAAAGTGTATAGTAAAAGTTGCGAACTTACAAAGCAACATTCATAACATCATACAAGGGTCCCATGCATCAACCCTCCACCAACACCTTGCATTGTCATGAGACATTTGTTACAAATTATGAAAGAATATTGTCAAAATCTTACTACTAATTATAGTCCTTACCTTAAAATTGGTGCATTTTCCCCTCAATCAACTCTAGTATTGTTTTTTAAATATATTTTTATGATAGAAGTTATAAACTTACAAAACAATCAAGCACATGTGCAGAATTCCCAAACAACACCCCTCTATCAACACACCACACTGTAGTGGAACATTTGTTACAAATTATGAGATAATATCATCCGATTATTACCAGGTCCATAGTGTACATTTGGCACACATTTTCCATATTCCCCCAACATCAACACAGTACATCTTTGGCATAGATGCAAAAATATTACATTATTACTGTTAACCACAGTCCATAGATCCCTCCAGTTGTATTTTTCCATGCTTCTCCACATTCCCACCTCCCTGCAATAGTATGTACATCTGCTTTAGCTCACAAAGGACACTTTTGCATCTGTACCATCAACCACAATTCTCATCCACCTCTGGGTTTACTGTGCTATTCAGTTCCTAGATTATTCTCTAGCTTTCTATCAATTGGCATTTACATCCCTAGACTACCATTTTCAGCCATATCCCCATTTATAACCCAGCTGTTACTCACTATAATGTGTTACCATCAACTCTGTACATTTCCACACTTTTGCAATAAAGCTAATCAAAACTTCTATATGCATTAAATATCAGTAGTACTTCTCAGTCCTCCTCTTATCTCCTTAAGAACCCACCACTTACCACCATGTCTTGAAGATATTTTCCCAGATTTTCTTCTAGAAGCTTTATGGTTCTTGCTTTTATATTTAGGGTTTTGATTCATTTTGAGTTAATTTCTGTATAAGGTATGAAATAGGGGCCCTCTTTCCTTCTTTTGCCATAGATATCAAGTTTTCTCAACACCAATTGTTGAATAACTGTTCTGCCCAAGTTGGGTGGGTTTGACAGGCTAGTCAAAAATCACTTGACCATAGATGTGAAGGTCTGTTTCTGAACCATCAGTTTGGTTCCATTGGTTTATGTGTCTGTCTTTATGCCAGTTCAGTGCTGTTTTTACCACGGTAGCTAGGCAATATGACTTAAAGTTTGGAGATGAGAGTCCTCCAACTTCACTTTTCCTTTTTAAGATGTTTCTGGCTCTTCAGGACCCCTTACCCTTCCAAATAAATTTAATAATCATGTTTTCCATTTATTTTAAAAATGCTGGTGGAATTTTTATCAGAATTGCATTGAATCTGTATATCAATTCGAGTAGAATTGACATCTTAATGATATTTAGTCTTCTAACCCATAAGCATGGAATGTTCTTCCAATTATTTAGGTCTTTTTAAAATTTCTTTTAACACTGAGTTGTAGTTTTCTGAATACAAGTGCTTTACATCATTGGTTAAGTTTATTCCTGAATATTTGGGTTTTATCTGTCATATTTTATTTTCACCACTCTTTTGACACTTTTAGTTACTTTTATTGATATAATCTTCATTTCTAGACTCTCTTCCAGGCCTCTCTCTCCTGTCTTTTCTTTTCAGGCTGTAGCACACCTTTTAGTATGTCCTGCAAAGCAGGTCTCTTGGTTACAAACTCTCTCAGTTTCTGTTTATCTGTGAATATTCCAAACTCGCCCTCATTTTTGAAAGGCAATCTTGTCAGATATAAGATTCTTGGCTGGAAGTTTTTCTCTTGCAGTATCTTAAATATATCTTGCCACTGTCTTCTTGCCTCCATGGTTTCTGGTGAGAAATCAGCACTTAATCTTATTGGCTAGCCCTTATATGTTATGCATTGCTTTTCTTTTGCTGCTCTCAGAATTCTCTCTTTGTCTTTGGCATTTGACATTCTGATTAATATGTGTCTTGGAGTTGGTCTATTCGGATTTTGTTTGATGGGTGTATGTTGTGCTTTTTGGACATGGATATCTATGTCCTTCAACAGGGTTGGGAAATTTTCTACCATTATTTCTTCAAATATTCCTTCTGCCCCTTTTCTCTTCTCTTCTCCTTCTGGGACACCCATGACATATACGTTTGTATGTCTCTTGCTATCGTTTAGTTCCCTGAGAATTTGTTCAATATTTTTCCATTCTTTTCTTCATCTGTTCTTTTGTATATTCACTTTCAAAGGCCATTTCTTCAGGCTCACCAATACTTTCTTCTGCCTCCCTCAAATCTGCTATTATTTGAATCCAGTATATTTTTAATTTCATTTATTGCACCTTTCATTCCCATAAGATCTGCTATTTTCTATGTATGCTTTCAAATTCTTCTTTGTGCTCATCCAATGTCTTCTTAATATCCTTAATTTCTTTAGCCATCTCATTGAATTTATTAAGGAGGTTTGTTTGAACATCTATGATTAGTTGTCTCAACTCCTTTATGTTATCTGGAGGCTTATCTTGTTCCTTTAACTGGGCCATATCATCCTGTTTCTTGGTGTGGATTGTAATTTTTTTTGTGTCTTAGCATCTGGCTTACTAGAGTATTTATTCTGGGTGCAGTTTTTCTCTTTAGTTTAGGGCTTCCTGCCCTTTTTCTTTTGCTGTTGTGTAGTAGGAGCCAAGGATGTAGTTGGTGCTATAAGCTGTGGAGGCTCAAGCTTGCCTAATTGCCCCAAGGACCAATGAAGCTTCTCCCACCCTTCTCCTTTGCCAGGGGTAGGGACAGAGCCACAGCTGTATGTAATAATCCAAGTCGTGAAGGCCTAGACTGTTGTTGCCCAGGGAGATTGATGAAGCTTCAGGTTCCTTTCTCCCTTGCCTGGGGCAGGGATGGAACTGCAGCTGAGGGCAGCAATCTATGCAGTGCAGGTCCAAGATGACCGCAATTGCCTCAGTAGACTTCTGGTTATTCAGTGTCTGTACCAGCCAAATGTACTGCAGTTATCTGGATAGGCTGGTACAGGGTCTGCCAGCTTCCTCCCTGCTATAGGTGGGGCTGAAGCCTAGGTAGAGCTGCAGGCCAATCTGGGTGATAGAAACCAGTCTCTACTGTTAGTCTGATTTTCAATCAGCAGAACTTCTTCTCATGTTGGGGGTGGAGTGAAAATGGCAGCTACCGGCCTCTCTCTGATTTGGACAGGTTCAAAGTTTAGCTGTTCTTAGGGTTATACTTTAGCCAGCCAAAGTTACTAATCAGTAGCTGAAATTGGTGGCCAACCATCTCTTCCTACCCTGTTTTGGGGAAATGGAGCTTCCAATTCCTGCCACAGAATAGCTCCTGAGGTGGCTTGTGCTGCCAAAGTAGTATGATCACTGGCTTCCACAGCACGTCTTATAGTTTCCTGGAGAGGCTGGAGCAGCTCCCCCAGCTTCCTCCCTGACTGAGGTGGACCTGGGGCTTAAGCTAGAGCAGCAATCTGATCTATATGGAAAGAAGCCGGTCCCTACCTGCCCTGTGATTTTCTGTCAGCCGTGCTTCCCCTTGTGTCAAGCGTGGTGTTAAGATGGTGGCTACCAGCCTCTTTCTGACTTGGACAGGTTCAAACTTTAGCTGTTCTTAGGATTATACTTTAACACACTGAATTTACCAATAAGTAGCTGAAGTTGGTGCCTAACCATCTCCTCCCCGTTTTGGGGAAGTGGAGCTTCCAATTCCAGCTGTGAAATAGCTCCCGAAGTGGCTTGTGACTCCAATGGAGGATGGGCACCAGCCTCCATGGCATGGAGTGCTCTACTTTTGAATCTTTTCTGCAGATGGGAAGTCTCCTTCTTCCATTCGTTCAAGGATGTTGCAGGATGCACTTCCAGTCCCCTGGAGCCCCCAAACAAGTGCTTTAGATAGCTCTGGGTGATTACTAACGGCCCTGTAGCAGGAGCTGGTTCTAGGAGCTCCTTACTCTGCTGCCATCTTGCTGGTTGCCCCCCAGGTGAATGTTTTAAATGCTTTATTATTCTTAACTGAAAATCTGTCAGTTGTTTTGCTACTTTCTAGATTTACTTGATTTGTTTATGGAAATCAAATGTATATTTTAAAAATAATTTATTTTAAAAACTAATAATAGTAGGATGTATTTGAAATTTTTGCAAATTAATATTCTTTTACTGTAAATGGAAATATAACTATTTTCTTAAATTTGAGAATTAAATGTACACAATCCTGCTAACAGTTAAAAATATAGATTAGCAGAAGCTATTTACAAACCATTAACATTAGAATTTACTGCTGCACCATCTTTCAGATGACTAACTCTTGTGATGTAAATAACTTCATGAACAGTACTTAAGCTATAAGTTTCAATTTACTCCCAGCTGGACAAGAATTTGCATCAACAGCTGCTCCATCTTGCCTAGGGGCCAATGAAGACCTGGATTTCAAGAGAAAAAGAAACTAGTTAAAGGCAATGAACTGATGATTCAGTCATGTGAATTTGGAGAGTTATTCAGCTATTTATTTAAACAAGCAGTTCTGGATTCCCATTTGACCATGTAAAGTTTAATTGCTTGCTTCAAAATCCTTGACCTGATAGAAATTGAAAGTTGAGGCTTAATATTGGATAACTGGAATATTATGAATCGAAATTTTTTACACAGGCATTTTATGGTAGCTTGACTCTGTACAAAGCCAAGTATGTACAAACACACACACACACACACACACACTTGAGTCATTTTTAAGACACTTCATCTTCCTTCAGGTGATGAAGATGCATCTTGCCCAAATATCTTAACATTAACTTTTTAAAAGACCAAAATTTCAGAGCTTTGGCCTGGACCAGGTTGATGGCTTGGCCCAAAGAGTTCTGGAAAATAGAGTGAGGCTTAGAGAGACCCAGCTGATGGATTGTGAAGGATCTGTATGAAATTTGAAGCAAAACAATGACCTTTGCATTTCAGAATAATGATTTCCCCAATGACTCTTTCACACTCACTCACTAAAAATATACATTTCCTACTCTTCATTAGGCCTTGGTGAAGTCTCTGGCCAAATGCAGAATTTATTACTGTCTTTCTGTCTGTGCCTTTAAAACAGCTGAAAGTCTACCAAAATGCAGAGGGGAGTCCAGAAGAACAAAGCTATGATT
This sequence comes from Cabassous unicinctus, assembly GCA_029593785.1. NCBI lineage: Eukaryota > Metazoa > Chordata > Mammalia > Cingulata > Chlamyphoridae > Cabassous > Cabassous unicinctus. The sequence goes on along the minus strand of JAQZBX010033305.1, from coordinate 6,006 downwards.
TTTGCTTCTATAAAAGGGAATCTTTCTAAATGAATCTTTGGTGATAGAAATCAGAAGAGTCGTTACTCTTGAGACATGATCATGTTAAGTTTCTTAATCTGAGTGCTGGTTACAAGTTTGCAATATCTTCTTATTCAATAATATTAAAGAAAAATATATATTAAATCCTTATAAGATCCAAATATATATTAGATAAAATAATATATTGATACTAAGTGAGGCAAGTCATACTATGTATTCAGTACACATTGTTTTTTTTATCTAGGACAGATGAGAGAGGGAAGCTAAAAAATAAACAAGCAAGTAAATAAATAGTTGGAAATTTTGTGTAGTGACAAGAAATAAATGGTTTATTATTTCCCTAGGGCTGCTCTAACAAATTACTTCAAGTTTGTTGGCTTAAAAAAAGGTAGAGATACATTCTAGAGGCCAGAAATTTGAAATCTAGATTTCACTAGGGCTGTTCCCCTTCCAAAGGCTCTAGAGGAGAATCTTTTCTTGCCTCTTCCAGCTTCTGGTGACTCCAGGTGTTCTTGGCTTGTGGCAACAAAACTCTTATTTCTACCTCTGCCTTCACATGACCTACTCTCTTCTCTGTCTCTTTTCTGTGTGTCTCTTATGAGGATACTTGCCATTGGATTTAGGGCACACCCAGATAATCCAAGATGATCTTCTCTCAAGATTCTTAACTTAATTACATCTGCAAAGACACTTTTTCCAAATAAGGTATTTATCCAGGGAATAAAAAGTGGATAAATCTTTTGGGAGACCTCCCTTCAACTCTATACCAATGGCATGTTATGAGAGAGTATCACATGGATAAAGGACCAGTTTTAGGAAGGGTGTTTTGAGAAGGTGTTGAGGAGGCAACATGTAAATTAAAACATGATAACATTATAAGAAACAATGATCCAGGCTACAAACTTGAGCAAATTCACCCAATGTTATAAAAATGGTCAAGGGCCTTAATCTAGAAATGTGTCTGGGTGATGTAGGAATATCTGTTCAGATCATAGTAAGCACAAGAAGGGTATCATGTGGTGAGGTTGGGGATTTAGTCTAGGCCATTTCAGATGTGCCATGTAGGCAGTTAAGAGGGCAAACATAGAAAATAGTGTGAGGAGATGATAGTGACCAGTGTATCATCCTTGGACAAATATAAGTTCAAGGTAAGTGTGCATGAACCCGCTTGATGAGGTTCCTAGGGTTCATCCCTGATTTTCTAAGAATTTCTCAGATGAATCCTTTACTGTTCGTTAGCCCTTTGAAAACTTTGATTTTTTGTCACTCAAAATGCTTTGATTAGATAGTCTTTCACATCTGTAGACATTTTTGATAGTTTTTATTTCAAAGATTGAATGTATTTGTGTAGAACTAATATACACCTTCTCTGATGACTATTTTAATAAACCATTCCCTTTTATATGGGATTATTTCCCCATTCTCATTTCTATGCGTTGCTTTTTCAGCTATCCTTTATATTAGACTAGCTAGGACTTCTTTTTACCTGTATCTCTTCAGAAATTTATTTATTTGTTTGCTGTTATTCAACTGACTATTTATGAATTTTTATTTTTATATTTGTTATTCATTATTCTTATTTTAGTTAGCTTACTTTTGTTACTTTTTAGCTAATGTTTTAAGGTGAATTCTCAATTTACTTATTTTTAATTTTTATGGCTTACTAATGTAAGTTTTTGGTCATCCTTTTTGCTACAAACATTGCTTTCAAATGATCACTTTAGGTCCATTATGAAGCAATTTTATGGGTCTTATTTTCTAAAGAGTCTATACCTTTTCTTTCCTTTCCTCTTTGACCTAAGAGATAGTTAGTTTTATTATATAATTTCCAAGATGCAATCTTCTTTTTTGTTTTTATTTTATTATTATTTATAAATGTCATTGAATTTCAGTTATAATATACAGTTTATACTATACCCAGCTCTAAAAGTGGATTTTAGACTATTGTGGAAATTCCTTGCAGAGAAGAAAAAAATCTGTTATTTGTATCACTTGATTGGAGTTAATACATAGTTTACTACTATGTTATTCACATTAATTAATCTCTTAAATAATTACATATACAATATTTTGGCAACTTTATCTGTCACAGTATAAGAGAATTTGATTCAATTGCTATCATTATTGTATTCCTGTTGGTGTTTCATTAAATTTCTAGTAATTTTCATATATAGTTAGGTATTATTGTATTTGTATTATTATAGAATTAGTATTATTGTATTGCTGTAATATTACCATTACTATAGAGTATTACCTATGTAAAGTAATGACATATTTTTATTTTGGATTTTCACTTCTATTCTTATAATGTGTACTTTTTTTCTCATTGCATAATATAATCAATTTCAAACTTGACTTAAATTATTAAAACAACATTTGCTTTATTTTTATTTGCCTATGCTTGATATTTCCTTGGCTTTCTGGATTAAGTACATGTTTCATTTATTTTTAATAAATGATGAATTAACTGTTGTCAACTTTTAAGCATGACGAACGACGCCTTTTAATTCTTCTCTGTACTGCAGAAGAGAAAGCTGGGTTACATATCCCAGAATTCCATTCTCCATAGGATTCTGAGTTGGCATCTGTCAATGGGAGTCATTCAGATAACATGTGAAAGGTGCAAGGTGGAAGAGAAGGAGGCAGTTAAAATCAGACGAGTAGGTAGAAGTGAGATTCTCAGCAGCTTTCATGTGAGTTCTTGAAATCCAACCACTGAACTACTGCAGATTACCTAGTTTATGGTTCTCTAGAAATTCTTGAGAATTGCAATAGTTTTGTGGTGAAATCTTGAGAATCATGAGTTCATGGTTTTGGTGCTTCTGGCTGATTTCATTAGGGCTGCTTGCCTGACAATTTTCCTAACCCTCCCAGTGGTTTTGCAGGATTTATTTTCCAGGTTTAAAACACTTTATTAATAGAATACATGCAATAGCTTCTATTTTCCCAACCTTAAATAATGAATACTAGAAGTGGTTCTAGGGAGACAGGACTTCAATGGTGAAAATAGATGCGTGTTTCTCTGCTTTGATTGGATTTGAAGGCAATAGTATTCTTGTTTTCAGTAACCTAACGAAATTCCTTCTGTTTATACAACTGCCTGCACACTCCCAGGCCTTGACGCTACTTTCATTTTTATAAGTGATTGGTTTCCTTGTTGCAACACTCTTGGTGTCCTGAATAAAATGCTGTAAACTGCAACTCAACTCCAGTTTGTCTTTCGAGGACATAAAGTCTCACTTTATGAGTAACTGACTTACAAAGCAAGTTGCATTTACAAACTTGTCAAGTCCTTCATGTTAAAAGTCAGACCTGAAACAGAGATGGTCTGATGTGTGAATCTACATTGTTTTGTTGTCAGAGGCTAATAGTTTGGCTGGATGTAAAGTATAAGACTGGAAAATTAGTGACAAGAAGGCCTGGGGTAAAATATGTGGAGTGATCTCTTGGAATGGGTACTTTTATTTTATCCACTTTTATTTTCATGCAATCCATCACTATAGTGCAGTTTGTCTGATAAAAGGTGGAAATCTCTTTTGAAGGTTCAATTTTAACAATGTTTTGATGGGGCTTGGATGGGGTTTGTCCAACAAAGTGTGGTATATTTGCTGAACCAAACACAAATATTTGGTTTCATTTCTGCCACTGCCAGTGCACAGTTCCAGAAAACAGGAAGAAATGGAGTGTCTCATTTCATTCTTGTACTTAATTATTAAACAATAAAAATTATGTTTCCTGTCTCTGAGATGCTTGGATTTTATGGTTTAGAGTTCTTGGTTCCAAAAGGAGAAAGGCATTCACCAGGTCTGACAAAAAGTGTCCATAAAACTGGAAGCTGAGATTGCCACCTGGGCTGTTAATCCCACTGAAAGGGGATTACTGCATTAACTGTCATATTTGATTCTGATTGTTGGTGGGTAGGGAGCATAAGTTTACTATGATACATTGAGGTTAAGGATGATTATATTCCAGACCCAGGGTATTCTCTGGGGTACCAAATGGTACTGTCACATCTAATGGAAAGTGTCACTCACCCTATATAGGCAGAATTATTAATATTGCTGACTTTCTTGGAAATGAATTCTAGTTCACAATTCTTTACCTGTCAAGTGAATTGTGCATAAGGCCAAAAAAGAACATGGATGGCTAGAGAAAGAATGCAGTTTTACATATCAAAATTTGACCACTTAACCCATTTCAAAATGAGGAAATGAGGACTGAATGAAGACATAAGTAGCTGTTTATTTTCTTCTTTGTTTTCAAAAAGTATTTTTTCTTTTATTCCCATTCCCCTGCCTTCTAAAATGAGTTATATTAATAGTAGTTAGTCTTATTTATATTTAACATTAAATACAATTTTAGCATTTAAATGGTAGAATTTCAAAGTAGTTTGCAACTGAGCTGGGTAAACATTTTTCTAAGACTGGTGAAATATAATATGAAACTGTATGTCTCATTTTGGGGGAGTCAGTATTTAATTATGTGAGTGAGATTTATATCATGTTAGGTGGTAGTTGCCTGTTGTTACTGTCTTTATTTGCAAGTGTGCATACAGATAAACATTTATGTATGAATGTATAGTTGAAAAAGTTATCAACTGCTAGATTGCCTTTTGTCAACTCAGGAACATCATTAGACTCTTCTATGTGTCTTATGCATCAGAGAAGAGAATCAGGTAAGTACATTTCCCAGAATCCTCTCTTTATGGACCTATATTAGAATTTTTCAATGCAAGCTTTCACTCAAGAGATGGAAGTAAAAGCAAAGAAGCCACTCTGCTCTGAAATCAGATGTACTCATATGAATAGGCAGATGTGACATTAACCATAACCACACAACTAGGCACTGAGAACCACCCTCTTGCCTGCTGCCCTCATGGAGCTGGTTGGTCGGAGGGCCCCAAGATGCTTGTGAAGTGCAGTATCTTTATGAAGAGACTTGAGAACCATCTGCTTTAGTAATTCAGGTTGAGGTCATTTCTGGTGGCTTCACTAATCTTCACTCCCCCAGCCCTCTCAACGGTCAACTAACCTTTAATGCATATTCTGTCTTAAAACCCTTCATACCTGCAATAAATAGGATAGCTTATGTTTCTCTCATTGACCCTTAACTGATATATCCTTATCCTTGAAATTAAAATGTTTCAGCAAGACGTGACCAGGTACCATTTTCTCTATATTCCTATACTTTGGAACTTGAAGATTTCTTTACCATAAGCAAACTTGTTTAATATTAAATGTAGTAATTTTTTTTCACAAAATTGGTTACTAGTTTTTCTCCATAATATCTAATAAAAGCTTTTGGATTCCTAAAACATTTATCTCAAAATAATTACTGCTTTGAATAAAACCACCATAGTAATTATTTCACATTCCTTCTCATTGTTTGCACATCTCTATACATTCATTCCACTTTGGTTCTGAAAGAGTTATTGGCTCTGTTTTCTAATTTGGTAATTTTCCAACTCAAGAAATTTATTGGAGAACTAAAGTACTACAAATTCTCTTTTTTCCCTGATTCTTATTCCAAATGAATATTTAAAGCAGCAATTTATTTAATTTCCACTGCTTCACTTCATAGATTGAGTGAGTTTTCTTGGCCTTCTCAACTTTATAGAAGTGTGTCTAATATCATCTATTATTGCTTTATGATAAAACAAATATCAGTGGTGCTGAATGCTGACAGCAGCAGTTTAGAATTCCTGGATATTTTTCTTCACAAGATTAGCATCCGATTTCTTCCTCATGTCCTCCATGATATTAAGAAACAAAGATTGCTCACCATGGAGACCAGGTGGAACTATATATTTCAATAGATAAATACACAGTGTGATAGATAAATATACTGGTAATAAATATTTGCATTCATATATTTGAGAACTGATCCAAAGGTTTTGTGAATTTTGGTTCTTATTCTGTATTTCTAAGCACTAATTCAAGGGAGTACTAGATTTCCCCTAATCTTCTATTTTTTTTGTTTGTTTGT